>CM056391.1:21329804-21572304 GCA_029718625.1 Synaphobranchus kaupii
GTCGCAGAGGAGGGCACATGCTTGTTTGTGCTCCTCTCTCAGACCAACGGCAAAGGTTGCAGCAATGGGCACAGATATATAGAGGGCATTTCAAATTAAAGAGAATGAGGGAAAAAGCATTTTTAAAAATACACTTGACAGTCAATATATACACACTGGATCACTGTCAAGCCCTAAAACTTACTTGTCAGTAAGAATATTTCACACATTACCAATTTGTTAAGTGTGCATGTACATGTATGAGTATTTAACCATGTTAATGTTTAACAATGTTACATTCTTGAGGAATTCAAAATCCAGATCTCTCTGGGCCTGACCCTACCCAATCTCCTGCTTGAGCATGCTCTGTTGCTCCTTTCTCTGTTATTACTCAGAACAGATGTACAAACACTCACCTTACGGCCAGAAAGGCAATTATGGAATTGCCAGAATAAGCTAGGCAAAGTATTTGTGCAGTTCATCATTTTTCTTTTTTTATTACTATTTTTTACTTTTTTAATTATCAATTTTGGTTTTATTTAATTGTTGCCCACCTCAAGGTTGTATATACAGATCCTTTCCAAAAAATTTGAATATCATGGAAAAGTTGGTTTTTTTCCATAATTCCATTCAAAAAGTGAAACTTTCATAGATTATAGATTCATTACACACAAAGTGAAATATTTCTAGCCTTTATGTGTTTCATTTTTCATAATTTTGGCTTACAGCTCCAGAAAACCCCCAAAACAGTATTTCAAGAAATTAGAATAGTGTGTCGAAAATCAGTATTTACTTCAGTTATTTCAGAGAATGAATGTTTTAGACTGAGTGTCACACTATCATCTAATTTACTCAAAACACCTGCAAAGTTTATCTCAGTTTGGTTCAGTATGGGGAAGACTGCAGACTTGACAATTGGCCAGAAGACCATCATTGACACCCTCCAGAAGATGGGTAAGCCACAAAAGGTCATCGCTAAGGAGGCTGGCTGTTCACAGAGTGCAGTGTCCAAGCATATCAATAGAAAGTTTAGTGGAAGGGAAAAATGTGGCAGGAGAAGGTGCACAAGCAAAAGAGATGACCGTAGGCTTCAGCGGATTGTCAAGCAAAGACGATTCCAAAATTTTGCGGAGATGCAGAGGGAGTGGACTGAGGCTGGAGTCAGTGCTTCAAAAAACCACCACGTACAGACGTATCCGGGACATGGGCTACAACTGTCGGATTCCTCGAGTCAAGCCACTCCACTCATTCTCTGAAATAACTGAAGTAAATGCTGATTTTCGACACACTATTCTAATTTCTATTCTATTCTAATTACTATTCTAATTGGAAAAATAAGTCAGGAGACGAAACCCTTCAAGTTATCCATCCATATCTACTGCATATCTGGCAGCATGGTGATGGTTTAAAGGCTTGTTTGATACGTGAGATCCTTGATGACTCTTTCCTTAAATAAATAAGATCCTTGATGATTCCTTATTTAAATACAGTTGAAGTCAGAAGTTTACATACACTTAGGTTGAAGTCATTACACCTAATTTTAACCACTCCACAGATTTTCATTCAAACCATCACTCTGCTGCCAGAAATACAGTACATATGGATGGATAACTTGAAGGGTTTCTTCTCCTGACTTATTTTTCCATAGAGTTCAATAGGACAATTTGTCAGGAGAAACAACCCTTAAAGTGATCCATCCATATCTACTGCATATCTGGCAGCAAAGTGATGGTTTGAGGCTTGTTTGATACCTCAAACCCTTGTTGACTTACAGCCATTTTACCAATCATGTATTCCACACTGTTCAGCATAATTTACAGCTAAATCTAGTCCCACCCCCCAATTCCCATAGAGATTAATTCAAATGCAGAGACGTTATAGTATCGCTTGTAAGTACCAGAAAATAAGATATCAAGAGTCTTTTGATGTTGTTGGGTCACAGATATCAGTAAGTTATGGCATGCAAGGGATATGCGACCAAATATTTAAAATTTAAAGGCAAAGTCAACTTAGTGCATGTAAACTTCTGACCCACTGGAATTGTGATATAGTGAATTAAAAGTGAAATAATCTGTCTGTAAACAATTGTTGGAAAAATTACTTGTGTCATGCACAAAGTAGATGTCCTAACTTGACTTGCCAACACTATAGTTTGCTAACATGAAATCTGTGGAGTGGTTAAAAAATGAGTTTTAATGACTTCAACCGAAGTGGATGTAAACTTCTGACTTCAACTGTAAATAAGGTTATAGTAATGTAACTATTCTAATCAGTCCAACTTAAAATTGGTGTATAAGTTACAAACAATTCAGAATGTTCAGAATGTCTCCATTGCCAATGCATTATTTCACAATGGCTGCATGCAGTAGGAGGCAGTTGCCCCCCACATGTTATAAATTACATAAGCACACACACACACATTGTGCTCTATTGATTTGTCCTCCTAATTACAGGTAACGACTCAGATGCAGAGTGATACAGGATTCATACAGGAAATCATGGCGTTGGGGAGTGGTTGTAGCAAAAAAATGAATTCCTTTCTATGCAGGATAAAGAGATATTCTGTATGTTTCCTTTAAATTCAGGTTGGCTTAGTAAGTTGCAGTTCTAAAGGACAACATGGGTCTCATCTTTCGGCAGCACAGAGATGTCAAGTGAAGCCTAATGAACTAGTAACAGATCCCCGTCCCAGCTGAAGCACCATGCTATAGACTCATAACAGCGCAAGGGGGGCGCAGCTGAAATAATATCATACCTTAGGAATTTCTGCCCTTTGACAGTGAAAAACAATTAGCTGAGTCTGTGATGCCTGGGTCGTCGTATTTCCAATGTGCTGTATTGTGTGTCGCTTTGCACGTCGAGTTCAACGCCTCACAGTCAGGAGCAACACGTTACAAAACCTTTCGGTACCATGAAAAGGACGGGCCCCAGTGGGTTCATCCAAGAAACTACAGCTGTGATGCAGTAAAAAGGTGGGTTCAAAGGCATATATGACTTAATCTGATTACAGCGCTTGGAGCAGAACTAAACCGAATACTGCAGTACACATACAGGTATTGTATGGTCAAAACCGTGAAACCTTATTGATCAGTGGCACTTTGTTTGTGTGAAGTGAGGCCAGTGTGTCCATTATTATTTTCCAGTTTTGCCCGTAATGCCAAGATATTACACTGACTGTGACAGAGTGGAACAGAACGCACACCGCTGAGAGATCCCTGTTGGATAGGAAACTTCATTCACTGCACCCCACACAGTGTTTAATGACTGATGACAGCTCTGCTAGATCAGGTTGTTTGTAGAATCAATGCGTGTGTGTGTGTGTGTGGTGGGGGGGGGGGGGGGTAGAATTAGGACCCTGTTTACTCACTGGAACTAGCTGTATTTTTCCAGCTTCCTCTGTGAACAACAAATTGATCAGGACAATAATAGATCAGAATCTTTATTGCCGAAGACAGAGGATGGCAGAAGTCCACCATTTTGCTGATAACATGTGCCTGTGAGAGACATGCTTCTGAGATGCACAAAGAAAACCTCTCATAACACTCACCTCTTACGTTTGTGCGAAAAGTGCTATTTTTAAGTCTGATTTTAGTCATGTAACTTCCGGCCTGCTGTGTACGCCACTGGTTGCAAACAGTGAAGACGTTCTGTAGCAGTCTTGCACATAACAGAGAGCATGCTTGCTCTCATTAGACATATTTGTGAAAACCAGAGGACAGATAGATTTGGTGGAGTGTGGGCATACTCAGATACTCAGACTTTTTAGCACATTTTTCTCAAGCTCTATCGCAAGTATGGACAGCAGGAGTAATCTTATAAGCAGGTGTGGGAAGCAGTGTGATTAGCGATAAGGGCCATTAGAAAAATTTGGTGTCCTGAGTTGAAGGTCAAATGAAAGGTTGACAAGCACAAGTCATGAAGTACCCGTAGAGATAATAAGAGAAACGTTATATAACCACTGCAGAAGCAAGCCTTTTGTCTTAGCTGCTGGAGAGAAACTGGCATCACTTTCCCAACTCCTGCACCGTATCCAAACTCAGATCAGATGAATGCAATAACACAGATACAAACACTGATGTGAAAATAGCCGTTATGGAACCTGTTTTGACAGTAAATAGATTATCAAAGTATTTATCATAAAATCTAGGATTAAAAAATAGATGTTCTTTCAAGTATTATTTGAACTACAAATATTTTCATTTTTGTGTTCAAGGGCTGTCTGACCATAAGACTAAAGATTATATAAGTTACTGGTGATGGCTTTCATCCCATGAGAACAGGGCTCAGGTCAATAGCACAGTGAATTACTGAATGCTTTTGATACGCCTAGTTTTATTAGGGCACTGTGTACTGTACACTGGATTTGCTTGGTCTGATTATAAAAACTTTATGGTGCTATTTCTAAACTCAGAGCAGCTGTTAACTTTGACACCGTTCTGAGAGAAATCGCGGAGCAATGCAAACTTTGCTCCCCTTTTTATCTTTATGGTTTCGAGAAATATTCCACTTACAAATATAACAGAATAATAATCTGTTTAAGTCCTTTATTGAAATATTAAATTTAAATACGTAAATTGATTAACTTCAGTAATTCAATACATTGTTTGATTTATACGCTGTTTGAACTTGAGAATCAATTTCTTGACTCCCAATCAGATTAGATTGCACCTTTAAATTAAAAAGTCAAATTCACATAATTGTGAATTTCTATAATTTCCCTTATGTGGAATAACAATAGTAATTTTCCACAGGTTTTGAACCAATCAGCATGTTTTTAACCCACAGTGTTACTTTAGCACCATGCCCAAACATACGGTACATTAAAGATGTGCAGTTTGATAACCCTCTCAGGAGTAATTACTGTTTTCACATGCGCTCACTGTGTATTAGAGACTACACAGGTACAGTGTGTCCCCTGTGCCTCTCAGTAACAAACAAACCTCTCTGGTCTCCAGAGGGAATACCGGTTTCTGGTCTTCGACCTACTTATAGCCATACAAAGTTTATTAGAGGGTATATAAGAGGGTATATAATCCCACAAAAATGATCCCCTAAGGTAGAAGACCTCCTTAACCCTGTTTTCAAACCGCATGATTCATAAGCTAGAAATCCTATTACATAACTACTTTCTCCGCTGAAACTCACACTCTGAATACAGATACACACACGCTCCCATACAAACACAAACGGATACATGTGAAATGTCATTTCCAGAGTCGATGTTCCAGTTCCATCGGTGTCCAGGGGCCCAACAGTAGGAGCACAGTTACATCACAGGGCCCCACTCATCTCTGACTGCATAGAGACATCAATGTTTGTCCCAGCCTGACCCAGAACCCTCATCTGACCCAGAGTAGGCCCATATCTATCCGGCATCGTAATTATCAGCCACTTCCCAAAGGATTTTTTGGGGGTATGGGGGTGGGGTAGGAGGGGAAAGTAGGGTCAATTTGTTAATTTCAGTGCTCTAAATATATTTTGTGAAGAGGCAGCTGGCATCACTGACTGCCTGGACTACCCACCAGCCTTTCAGTCACTATAAGTGCTCAGACTGAATGCATCAAAACAAGCAAATATGTAAACTCGCAGACAAGTTGTGTCACTGTAATGCTTTACATGCAATGCTGTGCAGATTCTTGGGGAAGGCCATGGTTGACAAACAGAAAGCACCGTTTTGTATGAATGTACTGCCCAACAGGACATTTGATACAATCTTAAAATCCCAGAACTACAAGGGAGGCAAAGTGTCTCCTCCATGTTTAGCAGGTATATGTTTATCATTCTGTTAGAAAGTTTCTATTTATTTTTAACGTATGCTCTTTGTGATAGGCTGGAAAGGATAAATGCGATCCGTACTAAATCATCTATTTGGGTTTTGGCATCACATATCATTCTGTACTGCATTGAAGAAGTCTAATAGAAAAAACATCAATGCTTAACTGGAAAATATAAGGTTTTTTTTTTATTTAATTTTTTTACCCTTGACTGTCTCTTTGAATTGATTTCCTCCATGCCACTATTGGAAAGTACATGCAGTCTTAGTTCCAAAATCATGAAAAATGGCCTCATTTGGTTCATTTCACACTGAAAATAATGCAAGCACTTATGGAAATGTCTGCATCAGATGTGACGTAAACGCTTCAGTAGACCTCTGAAGAGTCTGCAACTTTCACTGGAGCACTAGATATTCATATTCATAAAATTACCATAATAACAAACCATTTTTCTTCAGAGGAAACCTCTTTCATGAGAATGAGAATGGTTGCCAGGAAGAGAAAGAGTTCAAGGCCTCCAAACTAATTTGAGAGGGTACCTTAGCTTTCAATCTCTAAATATATACGAGCAATGTAAATTTATATCCAAAGATCGTACACCACTGCATATAAAACATTATAAATGGACTTAAAACTGAGAATCTTTGATTAGAAAGTGAGTAGTGCTTGCAAAGAACGTGACCCATTTAACTTTCTTCTATGGTCCATCCATGACACATTCCAAGTCCTTATGCGCGTGTTTATAATAACTTAGGCAGAGGCTGTGCAGTCCACACACACACACACACACACACACTGTAATAATAGGCTTGTGAACACAGTCCCTGGGGTTTAAAAGCACAGAGACTTGTTTTCTTTAATGAGGTCAGCTGCAGGGGCACAGCAACGTTCCGCGTTCGCTCCAGCTCAGCCACCAACTTTTCTGCCACTTTGAGCTACCTGCAAGATGCCTCTGGCTCTTGGATGTGAACTCGTATTTCCACAACACAAGCTTGATCATGGTGGTAGGTGCGGGACTGCACAACATCGCCGCCCCCCCCGTGTTCACGGTCAAGGCACGGCCACGGAGTTATAAAATGGGTGAATGCGCGTCAGCCGGATGGGGGAAGTGCTTTCTGTACTCGTCAGTGACAGGTAGGCAGAGAAAAGGATGCTAAAAAAGGACGGCGTCAGTCAGCAAATTACACCGGTCTTGTCCTCTAAGCGCCTCTCTGTAACTAGATGATGCACGTACCAACCCGTCTTCCTAGACCCCTTTCTGAGAATAGCTGAGAGCAGGCTGTACCGTCATGAACTGAGAACTCTACTCTGTGCAAGACACTAAGGAGAGAGAGAGAGAAAGAGAGACAAAAAGAGATGTTGACAGTGGCCTGCAATAAGGCAGGAGTTGTCGCTGGCAAGTCAAACCATACACAGAGCAATCTCCTCCCCTTCTCTGCCATACTATATTTACTCCACATGGGGCTGCGCCACAGAACCAGCTGTACTGTACGTAGCACAACACCGCAAACTCTGCTCATCCCCTGCACTTTGTTCAGGCTGCTCCACTCCCTGCTCTCGAAGTGGAGTGTCAAGCAAGGACCTCTTTTCTGCTCAGATCAGTGGATTATTAATTCCATGATGTTTCAGAAGCCCTTGGAGGATTCCAGCCATGGTGAGCACACGTTTGTTGAATGTCCCTGCAAGTAGGTGACTGTCAAGTAGATACCCTGTTGTTGCTGCAACTTATCATTTATCTTTCTCTGTGAACTATAAAATCTGTGCCAGAAGTTCAACAGATTCAGGTTGCTGACACTAGCAGTATTTGCACTTGCATTGTAAGTTACTCTGGATAAAAGTGTCTTCTAAATGGCAGTAAAGTAATACCAATCTGTAGGTAATCACTGTCTGATCTGTTTGATCTTTCTCATTAACTTGACAAACTAAGCACAAGGAAAGTTCTATTGATTGTTTTAGCATGGGACACAAGGCTGGCATCACATCTTAGGAAAGCATTAAAACACAGGTTGGCAGTCGTAATAAACTTGTGATTATATTCATAAATCATAATCATATCACATATTTCTGTTCTGTGTTTGGTTCTGTAGAATAGATACATTTAGCACAAATAATCAAATAATACAAATAAAATGCAGGTAGCAACATAATTACTAATCTGACAGGAGTAACGGAAATATGTATTGAAAGATGAGACTTTGAGAAACTGAAAGCGTCAAAATGTAGTATGCTAACACAAAACTACGACAAGCAGAGGAGATCTCTAAGTTCATTAATTAAAGCTCAAAAGTTAGTTAAAATGTAGGCTAAACCTCTCACTATAGGTTGTGTTGAAAATTCCACTGAGGTTTACTGTTTTTGCCATACCTCTGAGTGACATCCGTGTAATTATACTGCAATTAAATGGCCAGAATGGTAATGCATGATCCTCCCATAAAGGGCTACTGTATGTGAAGAGTTACATTTACAATGTAAGTACCTCATACAAAAAGACTTATTTGAAGTCAAACTGTCAGAACGGATACTCTATATATTCTGAAAAGTACAGTAAAAACAATCTTGACTCCGTCCATGACCATCAACTCTTTATCAAGCTGAACTCGTTCCAGCTCTTATGCAATCTCAATCATGAGCAGCAGTTCTGATTGCATACAGCACATGATTCACAAGAGATAATCTTAGAAGATCAATAAAATTCCTCATATCCATTGCATAATGAACTTGCCTATTTCAATTGGCACTTTTCCTGTTCAGGGAGGGGAGAAGAAAGTAGCACACTCATTTAAAAATGTATACATCAATTGAAAACTTTAAAAAAATAATTTTTCCTATTATATCCTTTAGTACATACCATAGCATTTTATATTATGTAGATCAAATCTGACATAATGCACCATTAAAAACCCATTGGATGCTAATGGTGTTCATATCACTTATTTTATATTATAATTTTGTTTCACCATTCATTTGAGTTTCAGAATTTATTTTATGTTCATATTATTTCAAAGACGTGAAACAAACATTTTAATGTTTCACAAATTATGAATAAGTAATCTTAAAAAAACTAATCAATGAGGCATATTAAGAATAGGAGCACACCACCCATGCTTTTCTGGTTTGTGATTGGTTGACACAGTCTTCTGAATGAAAGCTCAGATGCGTTAGGAAGCACTGCCAGAAAGTGAGCTTAAGGTGAGCTCCACAACATGTACTTGCATAAAAGATTAATCAGCTGCACTCAACACTGTCAGGTTGTGCAACCTACGTGGTGCAATCAGATATGATCAACATTTACAGAGCTTGGCCTTTTGAAGTGGAATAATAAACAAAATTTTTCCCATTGCAATAATAAAGCACAAGTCCACCTAAACTACATTTTTGTTACCACAAATGTTAGTCTAATTAATAAAGATGACGCACATGCAGTTCGCGTCACCTCCAAAATGACCTCGCAACCTGATATCTTGTCTGATGCCTAGTGGCACAGCCCAGCGACCCTCCTTCCAAATGACATCAGGCATTCCTACCGGTACTGACTAGCAGTGCAAGCAAAAGGTCCTGAAACTGCAATAGGTCTTTCCATATCAGTAGGAAGATTCAAATTCCCTCATGCCAGTAGAAATATGGAGTAAGCGTTTCAAAGGCCTATGGGTAACCTCAGCCCGTTGTGTGGTCACCTCATTCATTTTTCAGCCCTTCCATGAAACCAATAAGTGTAGCCTACAGTCCACATTGCACAACCCGGATTCTGCAACATATTTTAGTGCCAGGAGCCTGGTGCTGTGAAGGATTTCATCTTGATGTCAAATGAGTACAAAATTTACAAAGGAGATTAAATGTGGGCAGCAAAATTCAAGAGCTGAGTAAACCATCGGCATTGTGCTCAGGGAGCATTTTTTAAATAGCTGCACAATTCAGCAGGGGAAAAAAACCCGCTCCAAAAACCGGGAGCCTTCAGTGTGTAAAATCCGGCCCTGAGATGTTGAAACTCATTCCTAGCAGTATACGGCGTGGGCACATCTCAGTCCGTCTCATCGGCGGCACATCCATCCGACAGCGCCTCCTGCCTCGGTCTGTCGCATGCCTCATCGCGCTCCTCCCCCCCCGCGTCGCGCTGCATTCTGAGGCGCATGGGCTCTCTCGCGGTCTGCCCGCGCTGCAGAACCGCGAGGCTTTTCATATCCACGCGACGCCAGCCCCTCCGCAGCTCATTCGCCAGCCGCAGGATGAGCGGAGAATCCCGATACTGCATCGCGTCTGCCATTACCTCACTGCCTCCCCTCTGCACACACTTCTGTTAACAAGAGGCACAGGCTCTGCATTAGGAAAGAGAAGGCTCGTTCCATCCCGCATCGCGTAAAGCGAACGGCTGCTTTGCCGGCATCATCTAATATTGTCTTCACTGTCTACCTAAAAAACAGGGGGAAAAGGATTGAACTTCACCTCATACCATAACAGATGGATGCTCTTTTGGAAATTACATAAAATGCTGGCAGCCTGGCAATGAGCAAAGTGAATATCCATAAATCTGGATGACAGATGGGAAATCATCACAGCTAACTTGTCACTGGGGATATTTCTCAATAAACCGAATACAAATCTGGAAATAGTTTTGCTGCAACCTCTCTGAACGTGAAATATTCATTGCTTTAAATACCACAGGGTTGTTGCAACAGCAACAGCAACACCCCAGTGGTATTTAAAATAGGACTAAATAAAAGAACACGTTCTCCTCAGGGGAACTGAAGATGATGGGTGTGAAGATTTAGTTGGAAAAACTAAAAATAAATCTGCTGGTTTTCAATTTTGTGATGGATTTATTGTACATGGTAAGACATTCCCACGTAGCTGTCCGATTTTCACAAGATAATACTTTCAGGGTGCTATACAAGCTGTGAATGGAGCCATACAGTACCTCATACTGATTCTGAGGAGCAGCATACACACCATGGTCCAGAAAATGTATTTTAGGTTGATAATCGCACTTTCAAAGCATTGGTAACAAATAAAGAGAAACAAGAAGCTAAAATTAATCAAGCAACATACAGGTAATTATGTGCAAGTCCTGAATAAATTTCAAGTTGTATTCGGCAAGAGTGTGTGAGTAATAGATTTTAAATGCATTCAGAATGCATGAAGCCTACTGAGTTAATAAGTTAAATGTACCATTTTCTCTGCAGCATCCATAAGACATTACATAACCATACACTCTGGTGTATGCCAGTAGGCAACATCTACACTATTATCATCCCTATTATACCTGTATTTATAATTGTTTAGTATAGATCAGGTCATAGGTTTTAAGGTTAGTATGCAAGCATGTTTCTGTTGGCAGTCACTGTTAACCTACTTTTAGTTTAGCCTACTGCAGTGCAGACTGTTGTCCTTAAACCAACAATTATATGAATTCAATTACAATTGTGGCTGGCTGATTTATTTATTTATTTCTTGGCCCTGGCGTGATATTTAGCTTTATTCTAGTGGAAATTATATACTAGCCTACTGCACACAGTAAAATGTGCAGCGTTAATTCAATCCTGAAACAGTAGCTTTTACTAAGATTGTATTTTGTCCTTCCGTAAACACTCAACACACAAAAATGAACACTGTTCATTTCACCCTGTATTTCTGGAGACAGAAAAGAGGTCAGAGGTCAGAAATTGTGTTTGAACACCTTACTACAGAAAAATGTGCCGCAGCAATAGTTTTCTCGATATAGCTATGCCGGTGGTCTCTTTTTAGGTCTCATATGAAAATTGTGTTGTAGGTTACTTTCCTTATGGGGTGAGTTATGTCAATAGTAAGTGGAAACGTATGTAAAACGGAGGCGCTGCATTCAATAGCCGCTGTAGGAATACAAGCCTATGCGTCATATCCATTTTAAATTTACCGCCGTAAATCTCAACGCTTGCTCGCCACCCCCTGATCTGACTGACGCGGCTCCTGCTTACTTTAGCCTCGCTTCTGAATGGCGATTGCAGCAGACTCAACCGGCAAGGGAGCGGAGCTCAGACCAAGCTAATTACGGCTTGAAAAAATCCAAATGAGACGAACGCGAACAGTAAGTGTTATGATTATCGATTTACAAAATGTATAGATGAGTAGGATTTTAATGGATCTGTCATATTTTGGCTTCGTACTTGGTATTTTATTGGTGCTTGCTGCAGTTTTCTTTGTGTTGTAGTAGATGATTAACAGTAACGTTAGCTATCTATCTAGCTACGGCTAGGCTGGTTAGTAGAAGAAACAACGGACTCTTTTGTTTCCCTTACGGGGTCGCGACGTGTACAATGAACGAGAAAATGTAAACGTCAGATTCTAATCGTAAATGGCTAACGTTAGCTACATCCAGCTTTCTTCTTTGCTATGTTGCTCTAACGTTACATATGTGTAACATTACAATTGGCTAGCATTAGCTATTTTGTTACCTTAGCTACGAACATCGTTAGCTATCTAGCCTCGTGATCCGACCTCCGCGTCACCTTTCTAGTCTTGACTGAACCACACTTTCTTTGTGAGAATCTATCTAGTTTTTATAGCCGTAATAACGTTACCGTTACTTCCAGTTATTGGGGATGTCATTGTTTTAACTAGCTATACATTAGATAAGTTACAAGGATAACCGTTAGCTACTTTTTGATATTAACTTCGTAACGTTAACTTACGTTGCTGCTGGTCAGCATTTAATCTGAGTTAATATTAGGTTAGTAAGAACCGCTGTCTGAAATAAACGTAACGTTACAGAATTCAAGTTAGCCAGCTAAATCCGTCAGTCTAATATAGTGTAACATTTTGTTCCATTTCGTTTGGTATGTTAGCTGCAGTTGATCTCTGAGGACCTAACATTAAGCCTTTGATTTCCTCTACTACTGTCAACAAAGTACGGTTAGCTAGCTGAAGTTAATCTAGCTATCTGGAATGTTCACAAAGGAAGATTGACTAACGTTAGATGATGGCGGGCTGGCATCTGTATAAACTTAGATTAGCCAACCCCGGTTACCAACTGGCTAGTTGTTCGCTAATTAATGTTAACTTTCCTGCCGTTACTTTAGCTGGCTAGAGCAGCTGAGGCAATTCTTCCGCCCCTCAAAAACTGCAACGTGGCTGACCGAGGCTTAGCAAGCTATCTAGCTGGTTAGCCTCTTTGAAACGGCGATCCCATATGAAACGTCGGAATGGCGTGAGCATGAAGCAAACTATGAACATTTCAGCCGATTTATGGCATACAGACTGCACAACGACGCACAAAGGGTGCTTTCGTTTGGCAGAGTAGGAACGATTCACGAATGTAATAGTGAATAGTAGCCTTAGCCTACTCTCAGCGTGGGGGAGGGGCGAGCGACCTTCCGTGAGATTCCGTTCCGTGACGTCACCCGTCTGGTTTTCCAAGAAGGAACTTTAGCTGAAAGTGAAAACCATTTTCCGCACTTCCGCGAATCCTAATCTTTTTAATTAATTCCGTGTAACGTTAGGTAGCTAATGTATAGATATATGAGGAGTAACAGTAGAACATACAGCTACTTATCGTGTTAAGAGAAAACCCTTGGTTTGAGATGCATTACCTTTAGTATCATTCAGCTGGAAATGAACTGTTTTGATTATTTTTGAATCTTGCGTCTTGAATCAAGTATGCTCTTTCGTGTACGTGCTGTTGGGTTATGTTATATTCAATGTTTAAATTTCAGAATCTCTTCTGACTGTGGCATATGCAGATAATGTTTAGCTTGCCCTATGCCTGCCCTAATTGGGAATATCATACATAAATATAGAGTTTGTTGTCATTTTCAAGAGAGGTGGGGATAAGGATTCAGACCAAAAGTTATTCAGTCCTAGTTAAAGCAACTGGCCCAACTCTATTTGTGTGATCCCAACTGGGTCACATTGTTTACCCAAACACACACTACAGCACACAGCCTGTGGCTTCAAGTGAGACAAGTGGATTGAACACCTTTTTTTGATGTTATTGTTGTTGATAACCATGACAACATGCTGTGTGTCTGTCTGTCTTTGTGAGAGATATTAATCTCAAGTAGAACACTGAAGCACTGTGAGAGTGGTCATTTTCAGATTCTGATCTCCTCTTGTTATTTTTTCCAGGTTACCCTGATGTAAAATGGAGGATAGCTTTGACTGTGACTGTGGTGAGCTTGAGCCACCTGATCATTGAGGAGGACACTGTGTAAGGTCAGCCAAAAGACTAGATATTCCATCAGACTGTCAACAGGTGGGGGGGGAAAAAGTAAAAAAATAAATAATAAATTTAAAAAGTGCTGATTGACACAGTAGAATGAAGTTGCTCAGGACCAGTCGTACACTGAATGTATCTTCACTGTGAGGATGGTATTAGATTATTTTATTGTTTTTCTTTAGTGCAGAGTTTTTATTTTTCCCTCAAAGTTCATTCCAGTATTGTTTCAATCCATAATATAAATTTTAAAAAAACAATTTAAAAAAAAGATTCTAACATTTGAAGCGGAATCCAAGAAGAAATCCTGTGTAAACTGTGAACAATGAGAAAGTACTTTGGCCTCATATCAAAGAGTTTTTTCCGGGGAACAGTGTGAGGGCTAGACGGTGGGGTGGGGTCACTGTGGGCCTCTGACTGGCTCCTGTTGGGTGATCATCAGAAGAGGAAGCTCGAGGTTTTAATTTGAGATTTTCAGCCATTTTAAAAAATAAAAAGTAAAGCTTTGGTCTCATCAGATTCAGTTGCATAGAAATTACATCACAATCAAGAGCAAGAAAAAACTGCTCTGCCAAGGAAAATGGCAGAGAAGTTTGAGAGCCTCATGAACATTCATGGCTTTGATCTGGGCCCTCGTTACATGGACCTGAAGCCTCTGGGCTATGGTGGCAATGGCCTGGTCTTCTCTGCAGTGGACAACGATTGCGACAAGAGGGTTGCAGTAAAGAAGATCGTCCTGACCGACCCCCAGAGCGTGAAGCACGCCCTGCGGGAGATCAAGATCATTCGACGCCTGGACCACGATAACATTGTGAAGGTGTTCGAGACCCTGGGTCCCAGTGGCAGGCAGCTGGCAGAGGATGTTAACTCGCTGACAGAGGTCAACTCAGTCTACATCGTGCAGGAGTACATGGAGACGGACCTGTGCAAGCTGCTTGAGCGGGGCCTCCTCTCGGAGGGTCACGCCCGGCTTTTCATGTACCAGCTTCTCCGCGGCCTCAAGTATATCCATTCGGCCAATGTTCTTCACAGAGACCTCAAGCCGGCCAACCTCTTCGTCAACACTGAGGACCTGGTGCTGAAGATTGGAGACTTCGGCCTGGCGCGTATCATGGACCCCCATTATTCACACAAGGTAGGCTCAAAGTTTCTAGAAATAGTAACCAAGATGGTGGACGCTGTACTTTACATAGGAAATGCCATCCCTGCCATTAACCAGAAAGTCCCATCATCATAATTCCATTGTGCAGAGAATTGTATTACATGTGTTGGCCTGACCTCGATAACCAGATTAGAAAGGAAAGTAACCACTGTTACTTTAAGCAATCCCTATTTGGATCATGCTTCCTTTCCCATAGTTTTTACTTCCCATAGTCATCTTATGTGGTTGCAAAGGAGTGGTTATTTTATTGTGGTCGTTCATACTTTTGATAAGATTGTTAAGGAAACTTCATCCCGAACTTAGGCCTCGGCTTCTCATCTTAAGGGATGTGGTTCCTGCAAACAGGCAGTGTACGGAATTCACATTTCCTTTTAAGCTTGTATTGTAGACTGATGGTGCTGTAATAGCTTATTGGAGGAAGCACCTAATCCTTTTTTTTTTTCTCGCTTGCTTTTGTTTTATGTTAACAGTTTTGTAGGGATTGTTTGTTGGTGGATCATCAGTTGGCAGTGTAGATATATTTAGACTGTACTGTGTCTTTAACAAGGGCTCCCCTGACTTAGGCTGCTGTTTTTCACTTTAGATTTGCCTTTGCAATTGGGTTCAAGGGACAGAGTTGGCAACAGTTAGCGCATCCATATTAATGCCACATACCTGAGGCTTATTGTCTGTGGGGCCCAGCATTGGAGAAGTCGTGCTTACACGTGCCTTAAATCAGTCATTGCCCTGTGTCCTCTGAGCTTACCACTCTTCTGCTGCCTGCTGAACATTTTCCATAATGGCCTTAAAGGTTGTATCAGCGATTTTGGGTGACGTCACTTCTGAAGTGAAATCCCAAACAAACATACTTATGAATAATTATGTTATGTTTTAAAAAATAGTGTTCAAGCATCCAGAATTATAACCACGTTAATAACGTTTGTAAGAAACCAAACCGTTTGTAAATCCGTCAAGATTTCAGCGAGATAAGAGTATTAGCGTTTGTGCAGATCATTGTGATTGGTTGGAATACTGTTTATTTTGGTTTTGAGTGGTTGGTAGTACCATTTGTTTTTGTGTACGATCTCGGAGCATAGGCTGCCTACAGAGACGCGGTTTTTTGACGGCCTGCTTATGGGGCGGGCAGCTAGTGGATCGTGAGGAAAAATCAGATGAATGTGATCATTTATGTTTCCACCCAAAATCGCTGATACAACCTTTAAATGCAATAAAACTGTGCCAGAGTGATTTAAAGGATAGGTTCGCCATTTTTCAACCCGGACCTTATTGAAGGTTTTTTTTTTTTACCATCATTGATAATCGTGCATAGCACAACCTCATTGATAGCTTTATTATTGAGAAATTGACCTTTTAACTGCAGTTTCTCTGGGTTTCAATGGGGTTCAGTGGGGCAAGTAGTTAGGCCTTCAAAAACCACAATAAATCTCCTTTTCGGAAATGGGAAACTCACAGTATATGCAAACATGTCTTTATGTTCTACTGAAAAATGGGTCTCAAACCATGCTATTAGGTTGTATCAAATTAATTCTGCACTTCCTGAAATCCTTCTCCTTGCTACATATGCGAGAAGGTAGCTTAAATCAACGCTGAGTGTTTCTTCAGTGGGGCTGCTGCCGGATCTAGTATGGAAGTTTACAAATGGTTTGGATGTAATGCAGCAATCGCAGGAAGTAGTTCCAAATCAAATGCGATATTACTGTTTTTCAAAACACGCTCTGACTTAACATGAGACACAGAGACATGTGAGCTTCACATTTTCTGAAAGGAGATTAATCATAGTTTTTGAAGGCCTAACTACTTGCCCCATTGAACCCCACAGTTGTTAGCAAAGTCTTAAATTGACTGATGTGCACATTCAGTTGTTGAGAAACTTACACCAAAGTGATGTAGAACCCCCCTGTGAGAATGACCCAATTTCAAGTGTGTACAGCAACGAGTTTCTACAAGTCTCCCTTTATCTCTAATGCTGCACATGTATCTGGTGTAGCACGGCTAGTCAGCTAGTTACCACAGTGAGGTGCAGTAAAGCTCAGACCATGTAGTAGGTTACCGTGACGCCACTCTCTGGCGACACAACTCTCACGTTAAAAATAATGACGTTACCCTTGGCTAAGGGCGATTTCGCCTTTAGCTGACTGGTACCACGTTCGTCTTTGGAGCCTTTGGACAAGTGAAGGGTGCAGGTTCAAATCTCACCTTGGCTGAGTGCTTCTCACTCGTTATATAGACGTGATACATTTCATGTGTGGATTTCAGTTGATCTGTTGCCTGCTGATCAGATGAAAGCTATATCTCTGCCTGTATCTTGCAGCTCCTTTTTAAGGGTGTGCAGATCTGCATGTGCTTGCTCAGAGATGGCTCCAGCCACAAGTCTGGTTAAAGGTCTAGAGTAGAGCATGTTTATGTGTGAGAAACCATACTGCTTTTTCCACAGTAGAAATGCTGTGCTGGAGTCAGCACTACGACAGGAGGCTGAGTCCACGGCTGCTGGGGCATGGGGTGGGAACAGCGATTGCCCTATTTGCCCAGACAGGCGCCTCTTTGTACCAGCCTGTCTCCACTCTTCCCTGCGGTCATAAGCAGGGAGGTCATGTTTTTGTATTTTCAGTACCATTCTGAAGACCTCTTTCCCTTTTGGTATCAATTGGGGAAGATATCCCTCATCCCTCTTTGGCAACAGAGTTTCTTTCATAGGAGCCCCCGTACTTGCTGCAAGTCCAGACATTAGCGTAACTTGCAGACCATTGGAAATGCTTCCTGAACATTTCCTTGTTGACGGTCACATTTGCCGTGGGAACAGATGTTGAATGGTGTGGTGCCAAATTCTCACCAATGGAAATTTACAAAGTAATGAGGGTTTCGGTTTAAGAAAGGGCACAGTTTAAATTTGTGAGGGGAGTGCCACGATAAGCTTTTTCTGAAACCGAGAAGAAAGTGCTGTTACGCACTTGACTCATCTGCTGCTCGGCTGCGCCTCAACCTTAAGAATGTGTGGAATTCACGTGCTGTGGTGCTGGGAACCCCCCCCCCCCCCCCTTTTTTTTTTTTTTCCCTCACCCTACTTTATTTCCCGCCATTGTTGGAGCGGAACACAGAAACAGCTTTGTTTTGTTTTATGCGTTGTTTTTTTTCCACCATTGCCTTTGATCTGCTGGACTGGGAAGTGTTGCATGTGACTAAAAGGCTAACTTAAATGAATTAATTTGGTCCCGTACAACAGAGTTAAATGCAACTGGCGTGATAAAGCTGAAGAAAAAATGAGGGGGAGGGGCAAGGCAACCAGATGCAGTATAGAGGCACAAAATGGTTGTATATTTTACCATTAATTTTAGTTTAATGCCATTGCTGAAGGGGATAGACCTTGCCATATAGCATTGCAAAGAAGAGAGCATAGCCCCATCTCTCAACACATGCGTCCCTCAGCAAACGTTGCTCAAATGTTTCCATACTGAGGAGTGAAAATAGCACACACACACACACACACACACACACACACACACATATATGTGTCCCACATGTGTGAGCTGTGCAACCATTTCTCTGCAGTCTTTTCCCATAGTGTGCAGGAGTTAAAAGTAGAATTGGCACATTGGTTTTAAATTCAAATTCAAACGTTTATTTCGGTGCTGGTTTTTTCCCCTCCCTCCCTCCCTCCCTCCCTCCCTCCTTCCCTCCCTCCTTACAAAGGAAAGCGCCTGAAGCAAGGTTGATATTACGTTGAATCAACAAGTTTTATTTTTAACCTAAATCCAAAGCCGAGCCTGTAACAGATGGAGTGTGCCGTTTACGTCTCAATTGGAACTTATTTTGTTCCAGCACGTTCTTGAAACCCTTCCAGTAAGCTGAAGAGATCAGCCAACGTGTATTTTTTAGACATTTTTTAGATTTATGTGGTTGTGTTTTTTTGTTTTTTTTTAACATTGCTGTCCATTTCATTGAATTGGTGTCCTGTGGATACAGTTACAGGAATGTGCAGTAGGAAGATACTCCATTGAGTTGTGGTGTCACAAACAGTATTTTCTTGTCTTCGATTGTGTAAGGAAAGGGCTTGGTCAGCTAGTCATTGACCATCTGCAGTGGAATGGTGTGAGTTTCAGGCTGGGGTGCAGACCCGTAGTTCCCACAGCCACTGTTACTTGAACTGGAGAGGAACTGGTGATGGAACACCCTTTATAAATAACAGCAATGGTTGCACCAATTTATTCCATATGTAAAAATATTGACCTACTTGAGGGTTGGGTGGCGGGGCGGGGGTCAAACTGTAGAAGTATAAAAAAGGAAAATGTGCCCTTGAAGCCTGTTGAGAAGGTTTTTTTTTTCTTTTTTTTCTTTTACAGTTGTTTCATATCAAATGCACACCTTATTCACACCACCCAGCCTTCAGGTCCCCATCCATAATGAGATTGGTTACACAGAGATGAGATCACACTGAAATGAGTGCATTGATCTTACAATTGTACAATTTAGCAAATTGTACCAATTTTAGGATCAAACATTTCAAGTGTTTATTATGTAATGGTCAGGCTAATTTACTGTAAAATTACAAAAAATGCTTACAGCTAACAGTTGCAGCTACAGTTACAGCTAATTTGTGATTCTTATGTGGTTATCTTTAGGTAAATGTAATTTAACTAGTACCCCTGGTGATGCATGGATGCAGTTTGCACAACTTTAGGCTTTCGTTCAGGGTTTGAATGTTTGAGGATACTTGGTTTTTTGGCCCACACATATCTGCCTGAATGGATGTAAGCTCTTGGATAAATACTTTTGACCAGCATATTGTTGCTGACAGTAGCCCAAGACAGATTTGTGTCAATGATCCGTCTGCTGCCACTGTGCGTCAGGCACGGAATGGATTATCCTGGTCTCTGGGGCGACTGTGGGAGGCACTGACAAAGGCTGCACGTGTCTCATCTGATGATTTTCACCAGCCACGCCTCTATATGATTACAACAGCGCCAGCGGGGGGAGGCGTGTGGGCGGGGACAATCAGCCCACTCTCACATCGCCTTAGTCCATTAGCATTAGTCTACTTTTGTCATCATCACATTGAGCAGACTGACGTCTAGTCTCATGTCATTGTGCCTCCAGAGGGTTATTGTCCAACAGAAACCGATTGGTAAATAAGGTGACCTCATTTATAAAGTGGCTGAATGGCTATGTGCTCTCCCTCTCTTTCAGGGCCATCTCTCGGAAGGTCTAGTCACCAAGTGGTACAGATCTCCACGACTTCTGCTGTCCCCCAATAACTACACCAAAGCCATTGACATGTGGGCAGCTGGCTGTATCTTTGCTGAGATGCTCACAGGGAAAACTCTGTTTGCAGGTCAGCTTTCACTCCCTCTCACTCACAACCCTGTTCAGAAACTCAGCTGTTACATATCACACAGAAACTATAAAAAGCAGGAGAAAACTGTCCAAAGACCACACCCTCCTTCGCACGTGAATTTGACTCACAGAACGTAATATTAGTAGAGCCCTAGAGCACCTTTCCTTGCACTGATCCAATGGGCCATTTTGATCTGGAGTGGCTTTTAAGGTGATTACATGTTTTATGGGGGTAACCAGGTGCCCACGAGCTGGAGCAGATGCAGCTGATACTGGAGTCCATCCCCGTGATCCACGAGGAGGACCGGCAGGAGCTGGAGAGTGTCATTCCTGTCTTCATCAAGAGTGACATGTCCGAGCCACAGACCCCTCTTGCCAAGCTGCTGCCAGGGGTCAGCGCAGAAGGTGAGTGTCGACTGGCATGCCACTCGGCACCCTCACACCCTGCCAAGAAATACTTAACAGCCCAGAGCCCGCAGAGGCAGTATTCAAGCTGCAAGCCTAGATACTGTTCAAATTATTCCATGTCCACTAAGTGGCTTAAAATGAGCTTGTGATACACATGGCCTTTCTTAATGGTTATGTGTGTTCCCTGAAACAATTATTTTGTCAGTACTGAAAACACTGATCATGTTGTTAAACACTTTCTCTCTTTCAAACACTTTCTCTCTTGTTAGCCCTAGATTTCCTGGAGAAAATCTTAACGTTCAACCCAATGGACCGCCTGACTGCGGAAGAAGCCTTAGCCCACCCGTACATGACTGACTACTCCTTCCCCCTGGATGAGCCCATCTCCAGCCACCCATTCCACATTGAGGATGAGGTGGATGACATTCTGCTGATGGACGAGAGTCACAGCCACGTCTACAACTGGGACAGGTGAGAAATAATTTTCAGTGGCCACCTACAATGCGTTTCCTGATGTTCTCTCTAGATCTGATGGGTCTTGATACAATTCTGACGTGTTTTTGTCCACCAACATTTCAGATATCACGATAGCCAGTTTTCAGACCAAGACTGGCATCTCCATAGCACCCACGAAGCAGACGAGGTCCAACGAGACCCCCGAGCTATGTCCGATGTGACTGATGAGGAGGAGGTTCAAGTGGACCCTCGCAAGTACTTGGACGGGGACCGAGAGAAGTTCCTGGATGACCCGACATTTGACTCGCTCTTCCCCACCGAGCTCTCCTGGCAGCATGAGGACCACCACGAGAACAAGTACTGTGATCTGGAATGCAGCCACACCTGCAACTTCAAGGCCGTTTCTCCCTCCTACCTGGATAACCTGGTCTGGCGCGACAGTGAGGTCAACCACTACTATGAGCCTAAGCTCATCATTGACCTGTCCAACTGGAAAGAGCAGAGCAAAGAGAAGGCAGACAAGAAAGGAAAGTCCAAATGCGAGAGGAACGGCCTGGTCAAAGCCCAGATTGCCCTTCAGGAGGCTTCCCAGAACCCGGCAGAGAAGGACAAAGAACAGGAGAAGCACCAGGGCTTTGACTTTGACTCCTTCATTGCCGGAACCATCAAGCTCAGTCTGCCGCCAGAGCCTTGCGAGGTGGGCCTCCTGAACGAGCTGAACAGCTCTGTCTCCCAGCTGGAATCCAAGAGCTCCATGTCCAAGTCTGTGAGCCAGGAGAAGGAGGAGAAGTGCATGGTGAACCTGGCCCAGCTGGAAGGCCGGGCACCCAACCCCTGGGAGAGCTTCGGCAATGAGGCAATCCCAGGCGAAGAGAGTTGCCTTATTGACGAGGTGTGCTGGGACGTGAGGAAGGACGAGCAGCTGCAGAAGGAGACCACCTACACCAGTTACTTGGACAGGTTGTTCAGTAAGAGGGAGGAGGTGCTAGAGCCAGAGGCAGTAAATGACATAGAAGATGGCTTCCTGGCCAGAAATGGAGAGATTGTGTTCAGTATGCAGTTAGAGTCCCTGGCCCTCCCTGGATTTGAAGGTTCTGCAGAGTTGCCTCTGTCCATACAGGCCACGTTGACACCCTCAGCCGTCAAATGTTCCCCCCAAATTGCCCACAAAACATACAGCAGCATTTTAAAGCATCTAAATTAAATCCACATTGCAGGATTTTTTATATAGTAGTATTGATATTATTTTACTTGAATTTTTTTTAAATCTATCGTTACTTTTAAGAAACTTTTTTTTTTTAAATCTGTAAAAGGGTGAGTTCATAAATGAATTGGGTAACTAGATGTGCAGCCTCATTTGACCTACATAAGTTTATGAGCACACCCTGATTGAAAACTGTCATGTCATTTGCACACAGTGTACTGTAGAGGAACAAATATTGGGAAAGGAGACAGGAATGAGGAATGGTTTATGAAGGAGAGGAACATGGGGCAGAAGAAGAAATGGTGAGGAAAATGCACTAAAAGGAAACGGGAAAAATTGTAACTGACACCGGTAGACTGGGGCAGAGAAGTTGCTTTCACGTGTAGTATTTTTATTTTTTTTTATTTTTTTGAGGGGGGTGGGAGGATTGGGGAGTGGGGTTCTTTTTATTACATTTGAAGTTTTTTTTCTTCTTTCAACATCTGAAGTCTACCATGGTGTATTTTCCCAGAAAGACATCCTTAAAATCTGTTCATACTGTAATACTTCTTTGACACATGATGCCAGCAGCAACCATTAAATGTAGAATTAAAAAAAGTGTTATCTACCTCAAGGTAACAGCCGTGAGACTCAGAGCCATGCTAGTGCTTTACAGACACCTTCAACCTGATACCATTCACAATGCAGTGACTTGTTTTCATTTGTTTAATTTTGCATTCGCTATAGTGAAGTGTTAAGATCATCATTATTTATTGTTTAGCAAATATGAGGTATTTATTTTGAAATGTGTAAATTCAATGTGACTTCATAAACAGCCATTTGATTTCCACTCTTGTTTTGGCACTATTATGCGTAATTTTCAATGGAAGGACGTTAATCGTTCCCTTGTTCAGGCTTTCTAATTTCCTTTTTTTTTTTTTTTTTTTGTGAAAAAATGTCTGACTTTTTTTTTGTTGTTTTTTTTTTATTTTAAAGGCGTTTTATTTCTTAACGTGACAAGTTCTTTATGGAATTGAAAGTGCGCCTGAAAGTCTTAAGTCTTTTTTAATATAAAATGTACTGTTAGAATCGTGTGCATGGAAGAAACAAATGGATGGTACAATAAAACTAGAAGTTAAAGTCTATTGTACGTCATCACGTTTATTTTAATTGTATGTTTTTATTACAGTTTATATATACCTTTTTCAAAAAGCATGATAAAAAATTAGGTTATAGTGTAGCATGTAGACCATTTATGGAAATTTGTTTTGCCTTTAAATACTGGTACTTTATTTACTTTATCATTGGTTCCCCTGTATTAAAAATATCAAACTAATAAAAGTGGCCAGCAAATGTACAAAGCTGTGTGGTTTTGTTGCTTCAAGTTTTATGGTCTCTGCTTTAATTTCTTTACCGTAATTGAAAGTCTTAAGTCACAGAGCACCAGTCTTTCCTGGTGCTCTGTGACTTTACAACAGATCCTATGTACTAGGAGAGCCAGCAAAATACTTATCACAGGAACACTCAGTGACGTAGGCTAGTGCCTGTGTGAAAAGATCTACCCTTAAATGGTACCTCTGGGAGGAGATGTACAGCATACAAGTTGTTCCTGCTTGAGTCCCCCGGTAGAGACTATAAACTTTGTACACTGTTCAGTGCAGTTTGTTTTCAGTACAGTACAATGCCTCTGCCTGCAGCAAGAACATGAGCTCCCATTTGTCAGGGTATGGTTACACCGTCACCCAGGCAATGAATTCAGCTCCGCCTGTATACACCCTTCAAGTGGTGTCGTATCGCATGAATGTGACCCCTTTCCCTAAACACACCACATTCCATAAACCTGGGCAGTGTGAATGAAATGAGCCCTCTAACATTGTATCAGTCACAGTTCTCAGCCTTGTGTTTAAGGGGCCAAACATTGAAAGTGCCAGAATGCCCAGCTTCATGCAGTTTTTCTTTTCAGCTGTTGTAAAAAAAAAAAAAAAAAAAAACGTCAACTCATAAAGGACACCAGGGTTTTATGTCAAAGAAGGGTTCAGTAAACACATGGTCATGCAGGTTTGTCCTGTTTTACCCTAGGTTATTGTTGCTGTTAGCCAGCCTATTTCTGTATCAATCACGTACCATGGCCTTTTCATAGGACATTGTCATAAATGCAGTGGTCTGATGTCTAAAATCCATCTCCAGGTTTTGAGATGATGTTTCTCAGTCAATCAGGTGAAATGAGAAGGGGCCAGGGGGTGGGGAGAGAGCAGTGCGGCTGGTGGGTTGATGCCCCTCAGTAGCAGTGATGTGCAAAATACCTGAACACATGCCAGCAGAACCACCAGAAAGCACACAATCCAATCAGCCCTGCAAATCAGCAAACCCGTGGCTGAAAGAGGATAGCCCTGAGAGAGGCCGGCACTCACTGGCCCCTTTACCAGCCACACCAAGTGCTGACACTGCAAGACGAGACGGACAGAAGGTACAAAGAAAACGGAGGAAAATCAATATGGAAATGTTATCAGGAGTTTGATTTGTGACACTTCTACGTTCAGTTTAGTCTTGTTTTCTCTCTCTGAGCACTAATATGCTTTTATTCTAAGTTTGGTTTCCAAGGTTAAGGTTTAAACAAGCAATATATTATTTGAAACCCCATCTAGTGTCCACAAGGGAGAACTGCAATTCTAATTCCCAACCCAAATCTGACACTGCCTTGGTAGTTGTTCTTGGTTGAAACTCCGCCCCCACGAGTGGTTGCCAGGTTCTCTAACAAACTGAATCAGAGCCCTAGTACTGTACTAGCATACTGTGTACTGCTTACTGCATAGTGTCTAGTGACATGCAGTATACAAAAATATCCTCAATGCTATTATCAGTGAAAACCCATCATCCAGGGATTTAACATACACTACATTTAGAGAACATGTTGCCTACTTAACTTTATCATCCAGTGTGCTCTTGCATACTCAGATTTCAAATAAAATTTTCTAATTTGATGGGAACAGGGTGGAAGAACATGATGGTGTGGAATCTCTGACAAAGTACACTCGTCTTAACCGAACATACCAGTAGTTCAGCCTTTTTTCAATCCAATTTTACATACAGCACTGCAGTGCTAGGAAGGCGATGGCACCTTCCTAGTCAACTCAAGTCACAATGGCCATCTGCTTGCCTGGCTGACATCTCTGAGTGGATGGCTAGCCATCACCTGAAGCTCAACCTTGACAAGACAGAGCTCTTCTTCATGCCACACAAGACCTCCCCACTACAAGACCTCTCCATCACGTCAACGGTACCATGGTGGCTGCCTCCCGCTCTGCAAAGAACCTGGGGGTGGTCCTGGATCACCAACTGGACTTCAAAGAGCACATCAGGGCAACTGCACGGTCCTGCAGGTTCCTCCTGTACAACATCAGGAGGATTCGACTGTACCTGACCACCTACTCCACCCAGCTTCTCATCCAGACCATGGTCACCTCACGCCTGGACTACTGCAACTCCCTCCTCACAAGCCTACCAGCCTGTGCCATTCTGCTTCACACACCTCTTCAGACTCCACCTTAAATGACATACCAATCTAGCACCATTTTCATAGTACTTGTTGCCTGTTTTTTGCTTGTTTCCTGTAACTCTTGTTTGATATTATAGTTTATAGCTGACTTTATAGCTGAAGGTATAGCTGACTTACCCATAGATTACTGTATGTACTATATCCAATGCTCATTACTAGGGATAGCTGCCTGCTACGTTATGAGAAAGATGTGCTTTGTCTGATCTGTTTTGTAGTTGCTTCAATGACCGTCGGTATGCACTTATTGTACTCACTTTGGATTCAAGTGTCTGCCAAATGATTGTAATGTAATGTAATGTAATGATATCTATGTGTTCTTAGGGAACAGGGTCAGCCTCCCTGTAGTATTTATGATTTCCACCTGCTGCAAGCAAGCTGCTTCTGACCACTGTAATGCAGCCCAATCTGGACCAGCCACTGGCCCAAATGCTGAGTCGGCCATAAGGGGAGCGTCTCCCTGGTGTATTTTGAGGAGACATGAAAGATAAGCTATATGACCTTTCCATGCACCATTCTCTTCGATCCATTTCATCCAGGAGAAGATGAGCACATTTCATTATATTCAGGTACAAAGAAAAAAAGGGAAAACATGGGTATCATCTCAAAATAGCTAAGAACTTGTGCTGTTGAAATAAATACTGGCCAGTCAGGCTTCTTGGCGTTTACTGTACTGTTAGGGTAGCTAACTAATAGTGTATGTACTGATCAGTGTATTTACATGTACAAGTATGTTGGTCAGTTTTATCTTGCAGTTTTAGCACAATGAAACTGAAACAACAAATCCCAGGTGTGTTTCAACTGTCAGCTGCTACTTCAGAACACTTCACCAAGACTTCCTGGGTGCCCATATAAATCGCCAAAACGGTTTTGTCAAAAGCCATACGGGGAATATCACAAGTGCCCATCATAAATCGATATCTGCTCCTTGGGACATGAACTTCGGATACTCCATAGCCTGCCAAAATTACAGAACGTACAGAACTAAATGCACGTCATAGTGGTTAATATTTTGTCTTTATGACACCTATATTGATTTAAGTTTATATAGATACAAATAAAATGGAGGAATTGCCCGCTGTAGGTGGTGTGATATGAAATTACAAAGTCATAAAAAGTACACAGGCTTTTAAAAACTTGTATGTTGAAACATAATTAGGCCTAGGTTACATACAGTAAGTCTAAAACATTGACATACCCAGTTGAAGTTAAAACAGTTTAACCCTCCGATTATGTTGACATTTTCTGACACCTTTTATGTTTGGGGTCAAATTGACCCTAACAGTTTAAACCAACACAAAATGATTAATAGAAGAGCGATATTTTTCCCGGTTAGATAAGGGATTTCAATGACATACAAATTCCTAAATTCCTCTCCTTTGCCTGATTTTAAAATTCAAGCACAATAGCAAACCAAGAAATGCAGCACACCTCTGCCATTTGTTTTCATTGAATTATAATATATATTTCTTTACAGTATATAGTACATTTCATGCAAAGGTATGCAGTCCAAGGTGCTTCACATAAGTACTAAATAAGAGTCGACAGGGACATGTAATATATACAGTAATATATTCAGGGACAAAAATCAATGCTCAAGAAATGTAATAATAATAAGAAATAAATTCAAAATATGGACAACCATAAAACTAAGAATAATAAATAAAATAAATAAAGGATATACGAATAATAAAACTTAAAATTGTCAATTGGTGAATTTTTGCCAAAGACTGGGAGCATGAAGGCTGCTTTTCTTAAGGTTAGCTTTTGGCATTTATAGTAGGTCGTCATTAGAAGATCGCAGACTTATAGATCGCAGTACTTATAAAAAGACATCAATTCTAAAACTGACATGCAACCAGTGCAAAGCTGAAGCACAGGAGTGATATGTGCTCTCTTTTTTCCCCCTATGGTTTTTCTCTTATTGGAATAAACATACATACGTAATAATGAATCCTGAATTATATTTCCATTGCTTATAAGCTATGAATAACATTTATGACTTAAAAGTTAAAGTGTATTTTTCCACTTACATTTCAGTTGCATGGAGACCCCATCCAGCACACTGTTAACAGAAAAAGTGTTCATATATGCTTAGGAGTTCAGAAGTAAAAATGAAATCAGCACCTTGAAATGGCCCACTCCACAGCTATAGACTTACCCAGGAATTTCAGCTGGCATACTTGTACATACATAAACATAATTAGAGTATGCAGATCTCTGTTGATATTCATAGTCAAATTTGCTTATCCTGTATACACAATGTTCAGCATATGGCATTCTTAGGTTAGGTTTCAAAGTCCATTTAAACTATTGAGCATATTATATTTGTTAATACTGTTAATATTATCAATGCATTCACGGTTTCCGGCTCGTTTGATACCTCAGACTCTTGATGACTTAGAGCCATTTTACAACCATGTATTCCATACTGTTCCAGCATAATTTACAGTTAAATCTAGTCCCACCACCCAATTCCCATAGAGATCCATTCAAATGCAGAGAAGTTATAGTATCGCTTGTAAAAGTACCAGAAACTAAGATATCAAGAGTCTTTTGATATTGTTGGGTCAAAGACATCAGGAAGTCATGGCACGCAAAGGATATGCGACGAAATATAAAAAAATTATTACTTTATTCTACATTATGTTAAACTGTCCAATATTTTTGATGCCCAAAAATGGGGGGGACTATGTACAAAGGGTTCTATAATTTCTAAACGGTTCATCTGATATGGATGAACATACCGTCAAATTAAAGCTGACAGTCTGCACTTATGGTAAATGAATTATGGTGCTCACTGTATATAGGAGGGAATTATATTCTAGTAATGTCCCCAGACAACACTGAATAAACTGGTTCTGAAGGGAGCTTTTATAGTGATAGATACAAATGGATGTCAGCAGCAATCCAACTCTTCCAATCATATCAATGATATGTGGCTTTGTCATAGAAGAGATGCAGAGGGCATGGGTGGAAATACACTTAAACATTACCATGAAGTCTGTAAGGTTAAATACTTGTTGCAGTTGTTGGCGCTATTGAAAAGATCATCCTGCCATTCCATTGAAAGTATTTTTACTCACACATATCCAAACATCACCTTATCACACAACAGCCAGCACACATTTTCACAGTAATAACAATTAAAACGGTTTCCAAAACAAACTTGGGTGTTTTTCCACAGGCTACGGTAATTTCCACTGTGATTTTGGTGATGGCCTTCAGATCAGATCACCTGACCTGTCTCATGACCCCTTTTACCTAAAGACCAAATCTCTGTGTTCCAGCTCAGAGTTGTTGTGTGTTATCACCCGACAGACAATAAAAGATGATTGCCAGTTGGATTTTGTCATTCTGATAAGCAATAGGTTTTTTCCATGCTATAATCAGGTCAGCAATATGTGCTTTTCTAAAAAGTACAGAGAACAAGCATATTCCCTGTGGAATACAGACATTTTTTATAATAAAGTAGTGCAGTATACTTACATATTCCACTATAAATCCATGTACATTAATCTTCAGTTGTTTTAATACTTTTGATATTTAAGCTCCATTTTGCTTAATTTTAATAAATGGGTGGGTAAAAAAACACAGTAAATGGGTCGTGGGCTTTGTGAAAACTGCATTGAAATTTCATCCTCAGACAAAGCACAAACACAATTTCTAGGACTCATAATACATAAAACTGAATAATAGAAATATCACACCAAACAATATAAGAGAGGGTAAAATGTATACAGTATATAAATATGATCAAATAATTCATTTTGAATTACTTTGAATAACAACACTGTAGTTCATTAACTACTTTTTATTTCCCATTAATTAATTACTTGTAGGCCTGTCTTATAGCTGTAATGTCCTCCTTTACTTTCAGAAGGAACACAGCACCACCACCACATCACATGCAACCAACCACCACATCTTCCTCTTCTAAATTCACTAGTTGAACCACACAACCACCGGGCCAGAAAACTAAGCAACTGATGCAGCTCATGCAGACCGGCTGTATGCACAAACGTCCAGAACAGTCCCTACTGAGTAATGAGGCAGAGTTAGCCCAGCTAATTGAAACCCTCCCTTCCTAGCCAATGATGCTATGGCTACTTATGCGTCATCTTGCTTGACTCCTGGCCACAGTCAAAAATGATTATAGGATTTGCCACCCAGAAGCCATATAGAAGTCTTCAATTTACTTTTAGCTTGGACATTTCCGACATCACTATGATCTGTCCTTGCCCTAATTTAAAACTGCAGCAAAGTGATGTTCACAGTTTTCTTGTAGGAAGACTGAGGGACCCATCTGATAAGGTAGATACATGGTGTTCCCTATTTCCATAACTTTAATCACAATTTGTCCTTTTACACTCAAGCACATGCTATTCTTCCCAATGCAAATGCTTTCAGAATTAGTTTTCTTGCCAAAGGTTCACATTACTGTTGTTCTACAGAATCTCTTCTTTGTTATTATTATTAGTTCTAGTTAGTTCCGCACCTAACTCCTCCTACCACTTTTAAACTACACATACCAAATACGCAGGTTATACCAGAAATAGTATAAACTTTGTTAATGCATATTCACCAACAATAATTCATTAACTATGATACTGCTACTGTTGTACAGGTGTAATGATACTGTAGTGCTGCGCAGGTAATACTATTGTAGTGCTGTTGGGGTATAATGCAATGTATGTTGTAGTAATAATGATGTAGTGTACAGGTGTAATACTATTATGAAAAACAGGAATAATAGTATTGTGTAAGTATAATGCTGTACAGGTATAATTGCACTGTAGCAATGTACAGGTACAATACTATTATTCCTGTGCTGGACCCAATTAATTTTGGTGTTAGCTGACCTCTCCTGAGCGTGCAGAAATAAAGTAATACTTGCATGGGAGTCAAAAGCGAAGGATCAATCTTAATTGAATCTAGTCACACCCAGGCCACATAATGTTGTGGATTTAAGAGGTGGGGAGAAATGTAATTTTGGAACTGGAGCAACTTGTTTTGACAAAAAAAAATATGGCCAACCATGTGACCTCTGGCTGCCAATGCATGTTTAGAGGGCACTTCCAGGTACAGGTACTTTGTCACTCAAAAGTTATGGAGATTTTTGTGAAGCAGTATTGTATAAAAACAGTATTGTATATAATGCTTTCATGCATACTGTTCCATTTCCGTTTCATTCGGAATGTTCCCAGAATGTAAAGGTGACTCACCAGTTGTATCTCTTGTACAAAGCATGTCAGAGTGCCCAAACACCATCTCTGATTCCAAAATTGATGTCAATTGAATGGATCCATGCCAAATCAGCTATGGCTTGGACAGAGTCCAAAGCAGGAAAAATGCAGGGAGCTAGCTGGTGGTAGACCTGCAATACCATTTCTTCAACTGAATTAATTCAGAACTTTAGATAATACGGGTTTGCAAGCATGGAAACCCATTGGCCTCGTGAATATGAAATTGTCTGGTTTGCTTTAATTCAGCTGTATGTACTTTGCCTTTGTGTGTTACATCTAGCTGCCTCCTCAGTTGCCTGATGATGGTACTGCTCTTGGTACTGCTTGAACATGTACCTACAGTTTACGTTGGTTCACCTCCCTCGGGAGTCAGAAATGGCAGCACTCCAAAATACTTTCAGAAATGAATATCGCTCTAGTTTTATTCCACAATAAATGTTTACAGGCCTACCGTTCAAATATGAGGTTGTGTCCTTCTGTAACATTTTTTTGAATATGATTGCGGCCTTTTTCACTCATGATGGTGATAAGCTTATACTTATATAGCTTATCACCATACAAATCAGTGAAGCATGCCAAATATCTTTAAGATGCATACTGCTATGAGTGGGTTTCATAAAACACGAGAGAACACAATACGTGACTGTACTCAAATTGACAGCTTGTGAGGTGAATGACAGCACGTGTTCCAGTGTGATAGTTGTAGTATCTAACCAGACCAACAAATGGAAATTACCTTCTGGGACTCGTCAATCCCGTGTTTAGGTACCCCTAACACCTATTAATTTCCAAGTAGATTGTACGGTGTGAAGTTGATCAATGGCATGCCATAAATTTTACTTGGTTCAGTTGTATAAAGAACATGTCAAAGCTACTCCCACTTACCATACTATCTGAGTCAGCCAATTAGTTTTAATAATTTCACAAATAATTTTTGTCATTTGGAAGGAAATGCCAAATTTCCATCCAAGTAGGTGTCTGCACAGCAACCTTGTTAGGATTCTGAGTCTTGTCTGTTTTCGTTCCTTGTTGTTTATTATTTTTCATTATCATTGTTAAATATGGTATTCGTGTATTTTTCTGTACTAATGTTCATCATTTATTAGTGTAGTTACTTTCGTGTTTGATTAAGTGTTACATTACATTTTCCAGTTTCTGTTCACGTAATTGTATTTATGTCATTCCCTGGTCTTCGTCTCACTTTTCGGGAAGCTTTCGGGTGTTTTCGGTCCTCTCTGTATTTCCCCTGACTAACTAGTTATTCCACTTATTGTTTATATTACTAATTAACACTAACAACTACTAACAGCTTAGTTTAGGTCTTTTTACTAATCCACTAATTACTAACGCTTAACTGTCACTCGTTTCCTGCATTTCTATCTTTCAATTATCTACTTTTTGGACTGAAATAAACAATGTTTTTGCCTTATCCTGGTCTGCGTTTGGGTCTCTGAGTCTGGGGCGTAACAAACCTAATGAGATATTAAGCTCCCACTAAAATGGCACTCTAGAACATACTGGGATGACCTATTTATGGGGCACCACAAACCCCTGCCCCCTACATACGTCCTGTCCCTGCTGAAGTTGGCAGCAGCTAAGAATAGCTATAGCTCCTAGTGCATAAAATAGTATTTATGACAGAGGAGGTTGCACGTTTTAGATAGCTGACCTTGGGCAAGAGCAATGACTTTTTGCACTTTCACACTTTTGGCATTAAGGGGTCTCAAGTCTGGACCAGAGGCACCTGAGAATATCAACCTTTGAAACAGCAGCACAAGAACACTTATCTGTTAGGATCCTGTAATTCTGTCTGTTTATTTCTTTATTTGTTATTATTTTCCTGATTTCTTTTCCCTCGCGATTGTCAGTCCGCGTTCCATGTTTTCTGAGATTCCACTCCCTGTCTTTGTCATTGCACTATTCGGGTGATTTTGGGAACATTCGGGTTTCCTCTGTATTTCGTATATCTCGTTTTCTTCCTTCTGGCTTTATTTATATTTGTATATAATACTAATGTACTAATCATACTAACTGTTAGATTAGATTTAATACTAACCTGCTAACAAACTAACATGTATATAATACTAACCAGCTAACCTACTAACATTAGGGTTATAGAGTTCACTACTAACATTACTAATTACTAATTCATCTTGAGTTTCTATCTGCAGCTGTCATTTCCCTCCTCGTTATCCTATCCCTGTATCCATCTGTGATTTTGCATTCTCTGCACATGTGTCCACTTTCGTGTTCCTCCCCTCTGAGCTGTGCACTTGTTTACCTGCTAACTCCAGGCCGTCATTGTGTCTATGTGTATTCCAGTCCGTGTCTTACGTTTTCCCCTGTCATTGTTTTATTGGTCCCTGTTAACCCTCACTGTTCTCACCTGTGAGCAATCTCCCCTCCCTGCTTCTACACACCTGATTCCCATTATGTCTGTCTCCCTCTGTGTGTATATATACCTTGTCATTTCAGTGTTTCTTCACGAGTTCCTTGTACTAAATATTTTGCTTCTGTGGTGCCTGTTTTTTCCTGCGATTCCGGCCGAGTTGTTCTGTTTATTCCTAGTATCTGTTTTCTAGTTTTTTTGTTTCCTTCGTCCGTTACCTGTTGTTTTATTTCTGTTTTGTTTTCTTTTTGTTCCTCCTCTGCCTTACCGGTTTTGACCCCTGCCTGTGTTCTCGCGACCCTGGTTTTGGATCCTGCTTTTGTACCTTTGCTGTGCCTTCCCGGTTTGACCCCTGCCTGTTCCTTGACCACTCTTTGGACTGTGCTTTGTACAGTTGCCCTGTCTCCACGGTTTTCGAGCCAGCCTGTTTACCTCGGATTGCTGCCTTGCCCTTTATTAAACTTCATTTTTTTTATACTCCTGCCTGCGTTTGGGTCCTTCCCCCACCGACACCTAACATTATCCCCAGGCCTGTAACATCTATTCTGTCTCTCTGTGAATGTATACCTATTTAGAAGGCCTTCCTGTTGCCTATTGAAGTACATTGTAAGGGGAAGCACTATACTGAAACCTACCTACCCATCTATGGACCATGGTCCTGAACCACAAATAGACAGAGGACCAAGAAGATTAGCTTTTAATAGCCTATTCCTACTGCATTCCTTTGTCTCCACTGCTTGCTGGTGAGGGACTGTGATTATGTGAAGCATGGATCATGTAAGTTATATTGACTAGAGCAATACTGGATTGGTTTGATGAGGGCACCTTGGACATCCATTTGCAAATAATAAAAGACAATGAAGGCCTCCAGGGGAATATAGCAACAGCATAGATCAAACTGTTCCTCCTAGTTACTAGTAATTCCCTAGTAATATTTGTGGCATATGACAGTTCTTAACACTCAGAGGTTTTGAATTCTCCACACAACTCAGTCCAACTCAGCCCAACTGAAACCTCAAGGACTTGCCTAACAGCAGATGGACTTTAAACCAGTAAATATGGCAATGTTGCTCACTTGAACCTTTTGTTTCTTCGACTTTCCGGGTTCTTTCACACTGCCCACTCTGTGTCATTGCAAACTGCCCTGTTCTCAAACATTTCTCTTCCTCACCACAGCTACGGCACCTATATATTTCCTGGCTTGATATAATCATGGGCGAGGGAGCAATTGGCTATTTGCATTAATCTCTGTCAACCTTTTTTGCATCCCAGAACATCCTAATGATTACAGCGCATACACACAAACCTGGTGCCAGGGTCTGCAAATAGGCCACTGACATGCACCCTCCATTAGAACTTAAAGCAGTGTCATAATATTAGCAGGTACATTATATACTACCGATAAATATATGCACAAAAGATAAATCCAAAAGCCTATACAGTAGCCACCATTTTAAAACTCAATATTTATTTTGCACGACTCATTTTGAAACTCGAAGGGTAATTTCAACAATCAGTAAGTTAATCTTAAATTATACTGTTTTTGTGTTTGGTGAGGGGATTACTTATTCAGAATTGTGAGCAAACATGGCTGTTATGATATTCAAGAGCAATACAACATATTGTGAAAGTTTTAAAAAAAGAAACAGGACTGAACTGAACATCTATATGCAGAATATTGAAGGTAAGATTAATGAGAGGGTGATTGTGTGCAGTCTATGCTGTGGCCAATTAAAATACATAATATAACTTGTTCCTATACATTACCCCACCCATCAACTGAGCAGAGCCACCATAACCGGCCCAAAAAATATCTACTTAGGAGTGTTTCAATCATAGCAAACCATTCAGAGTGAACTTCCCTGTTAAATAGATGGAAATCTTAAAAACAGAACACTGCATGAAACGATCAGAAAAAGACTGGGATCATCTGTTCAATGTGTCTTCAACCACAAATTTACATCTTTGAATGCAGAGTGACCCACTGTTCTTGTAACCATGACCTTAAGGTCCTCTGCCTGGATAATCACAATAAAACATCCATCTGTTAGGAGGACAATGGATAATCATAGATTCCATATACACTACTCACAAAAAGTTAGGGATATTCGGCTTTCGGGTGAAATTTCCGGATGAACCTAAAATGCACTATAACCTTTACAGGTGAAATTAATTTGACTTTCTCTAAACTTTTGAATGCACATGTCCAACTATTCAATGTTTCAGTACTTTTTGCACAACTTGCTGTTCTCTAACAAGGAGCTGAACGGCAAAATTCACAACAGGTGTTTGATCCATGAATCGACCAATAAATTTCCTGGTTCAATTAGAATTGGTATTTAAACAGTCCTCTTCATCATGCTGTTCACATTTTGACATTATGAGACCAAGACGACACCTAACAATTGATCAACAGTACCTCGCCATTGCGAGGCTTCAAACAGGATGTTCTCAGAGGGAAGTGGCCACTGAGCTTAGTGTCACAGAGTGTCATCAGCAGGTTGCAACAGAGATACAGAGAGACTGGAAGAGTCACAGAAAGGCATAGAAGTGGACGTCCTTTGGCCACATCCCACACTGATGACCGCTTCATTGTGAACAGTGCCCTGCGGAACCGGATGATGAATGCCACTCAACTCCAGGCACATTTAAGGGAGGTGAGAGGCACCCAAGTGTCACGTCAGACCATTCGAAACCGTTTACATCAGCGTGGTCTGCGTGCTAGACGACCTGCAAGGGTACCTGACCACACCACCAGGCACAGGCGTCATCGTCTTGCATGGGCCAGGGAGCATTTACGCTGGACAAGGGACCAGTGGGCCTCAATGCTGTTCTCTGATGAAAGTCGATTCACGTTGAGCAGAAATGATGGCCGCCAACGATGTTGGAGACGTCAAGGAGAGCGCTATGCATCAGCCACTGTTGTCACCAGACGACCCTTTGGTGGTGGCGGTGTTACAGTGTGGGCAGGTGTGTCTAGTCAATACAGAACTGTCCTACACTTTGTGAATGGTACAGTGACAAGCCCATACTACCTGAATAACATCATTAATCCAGTCATTGTGCCCCTGCATGAACAACACAGGCCTAATTTCATCTTCATGGACGACAATGCTCCAGCTCATCGAGGTCGCATCATTAGGGAAAGGCTGCTGGAGACTGGGGTACCTCAAATGGAGTGGCCTGCACTTTCTCCAGACCTGAATCCCATAGAAAACCTATGGGATCAGCTGACTCACCGTGTAGAGGCTCGTAACTCTGTACCCCAGAACCTCAATGACCTGAGGGCCGCCCTTCAAGAAGAGTGGGATGCCATGCCTCAGCAGACAATAAGTCGACTTGTGAACAGCATGAGACGTCGTTGTCAAGCTGTAATTGATGCTCAAGGGCACATGACAAGTTATTGAGACATTGACATTTTTGTTGTGGTATACCCACCACTGTTGTTGGCTTTTGTTTCAATAAATTGTTTGAGATGAGGAAATCACCATTGCATGCTTCTACTTAAATGCCCTACTTTCATGATACGTATAATATCACTGTAGCGTGAACTTACATTTTCCATAAATTTCACCCGAAAGCCAAATATCCCTAACTTTTTGTGAGTAGTGTATTTTGGGCGGCAGTGTAGTATAATGGTTAAGGAACTGGCCTTGTAACCGCAAGGTTGCAGGTTCGATTCCCAGGTAGGACGCTGCCGTTGTATCCTTGAGCAAGGTACCTAACCTGAATCGCTTCAGTATATATCCAACTGTATAAATGGATAATATGTAAAAAATAAAAAAAAATGCTAAAAAGTTGTGTAAGTCGCTCTGGATAAGAACGTCTACTAAATGCCTATAATGTAATTTATAATGTAATATACAGTGCAGTCCAAAAGTATTTGGACAGTAACTAATTTTTTGTTGTTTCTGCTCTGTAGCTCTGTAGTCATTGGATTTGAAATGGAACAGTGACTATGAGGTTAAAGTGCTGACTAATTTGAGGGTGTTTAGGCCTACATCCATGCGGGTGAACCGTGTAGCAATTGCACACACTATTTGATTAACATGTAAAAATAGCTGAACTGTTTTCCATGATATATTACAGTTTAGCGTCATCTGCAGCACTAAATCAACGTAGCCCTAGTTGTCTGGAAGAACTCAAATGGCAAAGGCAGAATAGGCCACAGACTCTTTGATTAGCCTATAATCTCTTACGAGTTTGCTCCCTGCATCCATAATTTCCCTTTATTTAGACTCACTGAACTATAGGTGTTTAGACTACAGCTAGTCCTACCTCAGAGCCTCTCCTTCACGCTTAAATGTTTGCCTCTGCAGGCACCTGACACTGAATAAATAGCTAGCCTACTGAATAAAACAGTGCCAGGGTCATGTGGAATTCAGCCGACACTCAAATTTCTTTGAATCCCGAATAATTAAACAGGCTACAAGTAGCCTATTGGGCTAAATGAAAGACGCGGCACAACGGTCTTTAACCACGAACTGTAGCCTACCCTATGCAGTTGCATTTACATGATGAAATTAATAAAAATGGCGGGTTCCATTAATCCTTTAGAGCACCGTGCCATTGCAGCATAGCCTCTCAAATCACAAGGCAACTATTATTTAATCTGACGAATTTTGTCATCGACCAGCTCGTGCCCTAGCCTAAATAATGTATAATGGCTCAAGAACAATCGGCATTGTTGCCAGATACCTGAATTAATTCATTTCCCCAAAAACATTCTGAAAACCCCCCATCTTCAATTGACTTTTCTCACAACCCCCCCCCCCCCCCCCATATATCCTTTTAAAATCCCCCATCTGTCATTGACTCTCATGCATTTTTACTCTAAAACAGTGGTCCTGGAGTACCCCTGTGTATGCTGGTTTTCGTTCTAACCACAATTGAAATACCAGCTGTTAATTTCTTAATTAGGTGTTTTTATGTTTAGAGGGATCGTTTACCCTCTTTAGCCACATTACGTTAGCAATAGCTATGCATGCTATGAAGAATACAATTCCAATATTCACATTGTGCTGTACTGTAAACAATTAAAGAGGTGAAAAATGTTTTAACTATTCAAATTAAAGACTGAGGTGAATCAATAGACTCATAATTGGTGAAATTGTGGACACATTTGTGTTAACAAGTTTAAGGAAAAAAATATGAATTACCTAATTAGGAGCCTATTCACCTCAGTTGTTACCTCTTCTTTATAATTGTTTGGCATGCATAGCTATTGGCATGCATAGCTATTGCTAACATAATGTGGCTAAAGAGGGTAAATAATCCCTCTAAACATTAAAAACAGCTAATTAAGAAATTAACAGCTTGTTAAAATTCTGGTATTGCAATTGTGGTTGGAACGAAAACCAGCATACACAGGGTTGATAACCACTGCTCTAAAACTTCCCCTATGAATTTTAAAAAATCCCTACATTGAGGGGAAAAATACACCAGTCTGGCTAATCTGACAACTAAAATGATAGAGCGCTCGTGCGTCCAGTAGGCTGTGAAAGTACCGTTGCACCTCCTTGTGGACTAAAGCAGAATGAATGCATTCAAATTTCAAACAGTTTTACGAGAGAAGTAGGCTACAGTCTCCATGAATTATTTAAATCATGTTGCCTATTGATATTGTCATACGTAGTCTGTAATCGCTGATTGATTCACACAGTGTTCCATATGTTAACGAGTTAGTTTTAGCCTACAATAGTCCCAAAGCGCGTGCCTCGGACAGCCTTACTATGACGAATAGCCTATCAATTTTTGTAGTCTAAGCTTTTTTTCCCTTCGTTTTTCCAGATAGGTTTGAACAGTTATCTGGTTTGAACAGATCATTATGGCAAAGACATTGAATGCTTTCCGTGTCTTTAGGCGGGCTATACAGAATCTGTCAAAACTACCCTTAATTGTCTCAACCGGTCTCAACTCACAAGCACGAACGTAGGCCTACGCACACTTGAGCTCCATCTTGACAAGCCTTGTGCGTTACCAAGCAACTAGCCTACTCCACCACCTGGAGCTTCACGAACATCTGGGGGCTGCATGGCAAAACAGGTGAGGTTCATATTGTCTTTCATAAAGCACGCAATCTGAGCACCAGATCAATCAAACGCTTCCTCTGTAGGCTACATGATTAGACTCTCGTGTCCTGTGTGAAGATATCGCTTGTCTTGTGAGCCAATCAAAATAAAAATAACAGTTGAATAGATACCTAAGTAAATCAAAGGGTTTATCACACTAGACATTGTAACCAAACCGATCTCAGCCCATGTTAATTCATCTACATTTTAACTGTCTGCACCATCTGATAAAGGCACCTTTTTTGGTGATATTTGCATATTCTTTTGCCTTGTCCATATAGGCTCTTGAAGCCGCGTTTAGGCTACTCTAGTAACGGAATGGCCCAAATTTAACAACATTCATTTCCCATGATTCATTTCAGACATATTGAACATTGTAATTAATGGTAAATAACCCTGTTGAATGAAAATATGAAATAAGCAGTAGAAAACAACCCCTTACAGTATTTTGACTGTGGGTATGTGGATGGTGGAGTAATAGTAAGAACATGCTTCATTGTTTCTTATTTGAATGGAACAAGTTTCATTACAAAAGGAGAGCTTGGGTTATTTTTAAAAATTGAAAAAATGTATGCAAGTTTGTATACCAAAGTGATTTTTCTGAAACATAATTAAATAGCATTATTCAATAATGTTTCCTAACTATGACTAGGAAACAAGAGATTTACATTACATTCACACTTCGGAATTTATCAAACACTGTTATTCGGAGTATTATATAAGTGCTTAAGGTGATAGGAACAGTGCTAGAAAATCTAGTGTTACCAATTGTTTTTCAGTTGGCTCATGTTATTTCACTTGTCCTCAAAGAGAAGCATCAGCGCAGGTAAACTTTCATTCAGCATGTATTACAATTGCATGTAGCCTAGCTGCTGGAAACAAAACAGAAAAAGAATATTCCAAAAACAGAAAGGAAAAATACAGCAGTTCAGTCCACAAATAGAGTTCCAAAGCAACGCCACCCACATGTCAAAAATAACTGCATGTGTGTTGTTCTCATGACTACAGCTATAATTTAGAATTTTAATAATTTGTAACTGTAACTGTTTGTGTGCCAATTTTGAACAATTTGCAAGCGGATGTAATATCTAATTCTTTAATGATGTTCAAAGGCCTGATAAAAAATCCTCCCACATTGTGACATGAATGATTGCTCCCCAATAATTGGAACTCTCCCCAAGGGCTTGTGATTCCTGTAATCCTGTAGCATGTGTGCAGTTTAGCCTGCTGTCATTGCGTATGAAGGTAATAGTTTTTTCTTAAACTCGGTGAACTCGGTTAGGTTTACACTGGGTGTTGCCAGGCAGCTTTCAGCCAGGTGCTTATGGATGATGAACAGGATCAGCTGTAGCCTGATCCTGTGACCTCATGAAAAATACTGGAATGAATGATGTAAGTGGGTCCTGAACAGGCTTGTTTGCTAATGCTGGGCTATGCTATACACCTGGAACCCACCATGGTTGCATTTTTCTGTTAAACGAAGCTTCTGGGATTTGACCTGTAGTAACCCCTGCTTTACACCCAAAGAACAGCTGACTCCAGCTTTTTTTTTTAACAAACATGCTTTTAGTTTCCAGCATGTCAATCAGCTTATAAAAATAAATCAGATTTACAGCTTCTACCCTCAAGGCCTGCATGCACATAGGTCCTAATGTACAATAAGGCCATGATGTTGTCTGGGGGTGGCTTTTTGGATCAAATGTAAAATTCCCCTTTTTGTAATAATCTCTGTAATCCATGTGAAAAACAAACAGAAATATAATGGAATTAATCTCTTACTCGGTATTCAACTTGATGTTTGATGTTTTTGTGTTGTTTTTCTTGGAGCAAGCAGGAAAAATAAACAGGACATGACTTCTGACACTATAACCAATAAACAAAAGGCATATTCAGTACAGTACCTGTGTAAGTTTGCAACAAAAAAATCTGTTTTTGTCATATCATAAAATTAGGTCACTTTTATCCAGCATTACCAGAGCTTGTAAGTGTAACACAGAGACTCTGCTCTCATTTAGAGACAAAGACAATGATTTCAAACAATGCATCAGATTAATCTGAATTCCCCCCCCCCCCCCCCCCCCCCCAACAGAGTGATGTCACTGCACGGACAAAGCAATCATTGTCTAGATGTGGAAATCCTCTACAGTGGATGAGTTTGGTATGTCAGGCAGTGCGACCAGTCTGATAAGCATGACTGTTTTTTTCTGCTGAAAAAAAAGTGATGTGGATCTTTTATACAGGTATGGATGTTATCCCTTTTCTTGAATATATTAGAATGAAGTTAGAGCTTCAGAGAATTATACATTAAAGCCAGTTCCTGTGTAAATCTTACGCATACGCTTTCTGTTGATCATTTGGGATAAGATTAAAATGAGTACTGCTTATAATGGCAGAAGGGATGCAAAATAAGATAGATTGGGATGGGTAAAGGGGCAAATTCCAACAGACTTGCTCACAGGCAAAAGTTAAGAAGGTGCAGACAATGTGGAGACATGTCGCTGGGTCTCCTGATCACTTGATCTTTTTGAACATTTTCATGTTTACTTTAAGATCAACCTGCTCAGACTCGGGGTCTTGGACCAGACTGTGTTTGCAGTCTGATTAGCGTCGGTGCTTCCCAAGAGCTTTAAGGACTCATGCCTGGAGTGATTCTATACTTCTGGCCCTGTTATGTTATTTTATTCAAGGTGTGCCTGCTGACCATTGCATATACAGTACCTGGCATTAGGAAGCTTGGGCTCTGGGGGCTTCTAGGTCATGTTTGTCACATGTTCTAATGTGTCAGTAAAAATAGTAAAGAATAGTGTAAAGAATGACTGCCAGAAGGCTACAGCAACCTTATTGTGTAGGCTAATTTGAAGCCTAAACACTCTGGTTCTTTCCTGAACAACACAGCTGGCTCCATTACAATAGCTGCATATGGCCGGGAGGCTCAGCAAGAAGAGAACAGCCAGGCAGACAGAATGATGAGAACATGTCAGGGAGTCAAATGTTTGACAGAGAACCACCGAGCACTACCTGGCCCTGTGATTGATGAGGGGGGAAGAATAGAATCGAATGCATTCATCGCCACATACCCCTATCTCTGTGAAGGCCTTGACAAGGAGAGAACTCACAGAGGTCAATGCAGGCTCGGACCTGAAGGAAATAAGAAAAGGCTGTTAATGTTTGTATAAACGATACACGTTTCAACACTGAGTAAAGAGTGCCCAGTGACTATCTGGCCATCTCTTTTAATCTGTCCTCGAGTTATAATTTTAACTAAACCTGAATAAATTACAGGTTTAGTTATTATTTGCAAAAAAATAAGTACATAATGCTTTAAATATGAGCATTAACATCCAGTTTTAAAAAGATTAATTACCTACGGCAGACTTCAATATCTCATGTCTTCACTTTCCTACGAGCAATGCTTGGACACATTACATTACATTAGTCATTTAGCAGATGCTTTTTGTCCAAAGTGACATACAATAAGTGCATACAGAAACGTCATTGAAGTAACTACAGAACAGATAAGACAAAGCACATCCTCCCCATAACGTAGCAGCTACACAAGCAGGACACAAGGTAGCATCAATATTACAAGGGTTGTAGCGCATGGATGGGACCCACAGTCTAGTATCGAATCCAGACCATGTCAGTGCTGACTGTGGTCGGCAGTCCTGCAGGGCGATGCACAGTTGCCTCTAGTGTCACCCAAGCACGGGAGGGTTTCAGTCAGGCAAGGATAACATCACCTCGCTGCACGTCAGTGAGCTCCACTGATTGATTGGGCATGCACAAGTTCACCTGTTGAGCTGCACGTGAAGTGTCTACCTCTGACGCAGCTGACATCATGTGCTTCAGAGGAGAGCGTGTGCTTGTCTGTGCTCTCAAGAAGGGTCTGCATTCAGCCTCACCCACGGATGATTCCAACAGGTGCACAGGCTTTATGTGGACATGAACTGTGCAATGCATTCATTTTGGGCTTTATTTTTGGACAAAATAAGATGCAATGCGTGTGGCAAGAACATTGTCTCTACAATATTACACATTTATTAACGTTGTTCAGACACTGTGCTAAATTCTCGAATTACTGTCGTTCTGTAAGATTTAGCCATGACTTGTTGAAAAATAATTTGAATCTGAATTTACTTATGGGCACTTTCTTTTGGAATATCTGCGTGTTGTCCTAAACTGGTTATGTGTACAAAAACACATGAGAATCACCATGATCACAATCAACATTTCCATAACGGCAAGCCTTTCCACGGCATATGTTGCGTCACAAAAACAAGCTTGGTCAATTGATTTTGGAAAATGAAATGAAGAAATGCCATTCAATGACCATTCCTGAATATATAAGGTAATGGAAATATTGTTTAATATTGAGATACTCTATCGCCACTCTTTATTGTGTTGAAGCACCAAACACAAAGGTCCAAGTACAATGATAAACATCTGTTCCATACACCGTAGTGTCCTTTAATGAGCGCTTTGTTTTGGTAGTTCTCAGACCAGGCTCTGAATTTAGGCTGATGACGAAAGCTCTGAAGGGGGGGGGGGGGGGGGGGCTGCCTGGGAACGGCCTGAGAACACTGTCCAAAATAAATCTGGAATGTCTGTCTGGAAGGAGTCCCACCCTGCTTTCAACAATAGCAATAAGTCTACAGCAACAGCATGGCCTCACAGTAGGGGCATGACAGCCATCAAGCCATTTACCCCACCCTGAGAGGTCCTATTATTAAACTCCAGACATCAGCAGAGACTGCAACATCAACAACTACAGTGTACTATTCTCAGTGCTTGCTTCAGCACTATCACTGACCATGCGTGCCCTTTCAGGATACATATTTATAGAATGTTAGAACAATGAGTTTGGCTTGGTCTTATCATCAATGACATTGATACATATCCTTACAATTAACACTTTAGGTTTGACAAAAATCTGTCGTCGCGGTGTGTGGTAGGTGGAAGAGTTCCCATGGAAATATTACAAACACTAAACTAAAAAAAATTGCGACTGAGCCATGTGCATGACTTCAAGAGGTCCGGTTTTGGCGTACATAAAGGGAGTCTTGTCAAGATATGTTAAATGGCCCCCATTTAACAATATATCAACAAAAACAAATCATTCAAGCTTTGCAGTTTTCTTACGTTTACTGATCTCGCGTCGTTCACCCGCAGCTCGGCCAGAAATGTATTTTCTTGTGACTGCCTGTCCTCAGCGTCTGGGTAACAGAACACCACTTTATGGAAGGCACACGGTTATTAAGTGACGAGGTGTAAACCTTCCCCCGAATACTGTAAATTATATCCCTGATATGGCCTGTACACAGTGACGCGTTTGACAGAGTAGGAAAACCAGGCATATGTACCAACTTGGCAAGAAAAAGGTGAACTCAACCAGAGGTTCTTTCTGAGCACAAGCATTTGCATCACATAGTTTGCAGATAATTTGAGGAAACACTGACCGTGGCCAAGAATGCACCGGTTCCTGTATAAGTAACTTCCCGTTAGAAGGACTGCGTAATGGCATGTTAAAAAATGCACAGGATACAGCGCCTTTGCAGTTTTCTATTCCACGAAGAAAAAATGAACAATGCAAAGGCAAGAAACCCCTTTTGACTGGCTGGTATGAGGACGTGTCCAACCACACAGTTGCGTAGAATGATACAAAAAATGTAATCAAATAACACTGGAGTCTTAGAGACTGTTACTGAGATCAAAGAGTCCCATTTATGTGAGGCAGAGAAGTCTAATTTAAGGTGGTTTACCATGTGGAAGAAGTCTACAGTGTAAAAACGAAGCAAAGGAACATACGTATGTATGAATTTCGATAACCGGCATAAATGCTGACGAACTGAATAGTGAGAAAGAAAGTTTTTCTCTTCAAATTGAAAAATTATAACTATTTTGTTTATTTTCATCATTTGCTGGCAATGTTAATTATCATAAATAACAGTGGATATGACTGGGGATACATTTTGCTCAATTTTTAACCGACTTTTGTGATATGCCTGCAGGTTTCTCTGCAATGAAACAAGACAGATTCCGGTTTACAGTTAGATAAACATCCTAATACTACTATTTGCCAAGGGAACCCTGCCAGCGTTTCTGGAAACAGCTGCTTCTCAGCTGTTTTCAGAATTGTACATTTTTGAGGATGCAACTCAGAAATGACTCCTCCAAAAGCCTGTCGTGACATGTCGCTCTGCTATCGCAGACTAGATTGGCAGCGCACTCCAAGCTAAGCGAGACGGCAACCATGGGGGTCAAAGCATATCGCAGAGGGCTTCAAAGCCTGCAGGCCTCACTACCTGCCTGCATCTACCTGTGTCACGATGGCACATTGGAACAGACTGATTATATTTATGATGAAAGTATAAAAGAGACTTAGACTGAAAGAGGACCACACATGTATCCCTGCTTATTTGCTGCAGTGGATTCCCCCTGTCTGTGTATCAGGAACTTTCTGTGCATCTTTTCCTACAGCATAAATCCCAAAGATTATTTTATTTATTTGGCAGGCAGATGGTGTACCGTTGATCGGAGTGGGGCAGGCAAGGCTACTGATAAGAAAACAGTGGAGAATGCCTTGAGACAAATTGCAATGTCTAGAGTACAGTGGACTGGAATGCACAAGACGATTTGATGTTTGGGAAAGATTCAAAACAAAAGGCTTCAGGGGCAAATAAATGACTTCAAGTATGCAAATAAATGGACAAGTGAATCATGTCTGACATAATTCATGGTGCAGAGTCAGACCCTGTTGACTCTTGAAGCTCCACGTAGCTTCTAAGCCCTTGGATCCACACAACAAAAAGCACAATATTTTCCTCACCACAAGTTTTAATTACATAGGACACTTTGGCCTTGGTTTGGTGACTACCAGGTTGAAAGAAAAAAAAATGTTAAAACGGGAAAAAGCAACACTTGCATATAAAGGACTAACTTTGAATGCATCCACACCTTGGTCACCAACTGGAACTGGACCCCCCCCACAGCTTTGGAATCATTACTCAATTGTGAATTTTTATCATTGTCCGAGATGGATTACAGGAGCGCAGCAATTTCAGTGCTGCAGAGGTACTAACAATGTCGAAGGCTATGAGACAATACCCCAGTGGTAATAAAGTGAGAGGTTCAATCTGACTAAGAACTGGCCTGGGTGTGTTTAACTGCGCTGTGCGATAACAAATGTCTTCTACTGTACATCAGGAGGTTTCTATCTTGTATCGCTTTGTTCAGAGCTGAAGTGTGTCAGTAGGGTATTGAGCTGACAGTCATCCAATACCATGGGTCAATGTTGTGTTGCACAAAAGACCACACCCAACAAAGGACTAGAGAAAACAGATTTACACAGAATATAGGTCAAAAAGTACATCTGAGATAAAGATTATCTCGGAGATCTTGCTCTGCTAATTTGATCTGTAAAATGAACAATGTCATACTGCTTAGTTTTACTTTCACCGTACTGCTTTCCCATCCCGGCCTACAGAGGTCAGACAATGTAAGAGCCTTATAAAAAACAAAGGGAAACGAGGACACATGAGAACAAAGGCCAGTTTGCCTGCTCGTGAGACTGCTCCATGTCAATATAAAAAGGTGTGTAAAGTCCTTTTCAAAGCAGTAAAAATGTACTATTTGAGGGATACACACAACATTCTACGTTTTAAAATGAACAGCATTTTCAAAATTCTTGGTGTATGTGCCTGGGTGGTTTGGTGTGGGTACTTGGTGCACTGGAACCCTGGCTGAACCCTGGCTGAATTAAACCCACCCTACCCTTGTCAGGACAAGGGGCCCAATTGTAGCCTGCTGCCATTGATTCCTGGTTATTGTTGGAACATAGCTCAATGCTGTGACGACAGGGCTCGTTCTGTGCATCTGATGAATGCTTAGCTGCTAACTAAGACATTCAGCAGCAGACGATGCTATCTTGAGAGAATAACTAATTGCTCAGGACAGCCATTTCAGTGGGGCCTGTATGTGGTTTTAACATGATTAGTGACACTCTGCCTAGCACTCCGGGCATTTAACAAAGCAGTGGATGCACACACAGACGCTCATTTAAATTACATCACTGACACTACAGTAGCCCATTTCACATCTAAATGAAGACTTGGTATATTCCACCGCATTACATCAGCCTGTCTTGCATCTATGGAGTAGTTACTAACCCACACAGAACATTTATCACACACCAGCAGACTGTGTCTGGCCCTCAGTGATTCTACTGATGTGTTACCACCGTTCAAAGTTCTCCCATTATGCTTAGACATGACGCTAAAGAAGAAAGTAACTAAGCATACATTTGAACAATGTCTCCAGCATACTCAATAGTCTACTTGTCTCACTTGAGGGCAAAGAGTTCATTGTCAGGGGGGTGAGACTCGAGAGTAACAGAAAACGTCAGGCAACCTTTGAAAGAAGTTGTAGAAAAGTATTAAATTATCACTAGGTAACGTGGCATGGTGCATTTCACTGTAGCAGGACTGTTTAGGATTTCCATCAGTGCAGTCAGTAGCAATATCACAGGGAAACTCATCTCCATTTTTTATGTCTGAACTTGGTGAAACTACTTTCATAAATGGCTTTGAAGATTATATTAGAGGCCACTGAGTGTGAAACAATAAGAAAAGGAAGCAGAAAAAGGGTTGGTTTCTTCCAGTATTTCAAAGCTCAAATATTCACTAAGAAAAACACCCGCACAACACATATATATGGCACTGATGACCTGGTGCTCATGACACATCACCTGACCGCCCATTTCCACGCGACAGAAGGGAAAACAAGCAATTTATAACTTGTTTCATGTGATCTCACTGCACACTGCAGTTTTTGTCAAATGACTGTTGTTGTTCATATCAACTTCACACAGTGGAAACACCAGTGAGTTCAGATAGCAAGGCAATGTTGTCCAAGAGAGAACAAGACACAACAGTAGCAGTAGTGTATATATACTATACCAGATATGCAGTAGATATGGATGGATCATTGATGTTGCTCCGGACTCATTTTCCGATTGAACTATGAAAAATAAGTCAGGAGAAACAACTCTTAAAATGGTCTATCCATATCTACTGCATATCTGGCAGCAGAGTGATGGTTTGAGGCACATTTGATTCCTAAGACCCATGTGATCCATACTATTCCTGTGTAATTTACAGCTTAAACTAGTCTCACCCCCCAATTCCCATACATACATTGAAATACAGAGAGGTTATAGTATCGCTGGTAAGAGTACCAGAAAATAAGATAGTCTTTTGATGTTGTTGGATCGCAGACATCAGGAAGTCATGGCATGGAAAGGATATGCAACCAAATATTAAATATGATTGCTTCATTTAAGTTTATGTTAATTATTTTTGGTGCCCTAAAATGGGGGCAGGCTATTTTTAAAATTGTCTACAATTGCTACAGTTCACCCGATAAGGATGTAAAAACCCTCACATTAAAGCTGAAAGTCTGCACTTTAACCTCATAGACACCGTTCCATTTCAAATCCAATGTGCCAGAGTAGAGCCAAAACAACTAAAAATGTGTCACTGTCCTAACACTTTCGGAGTGCACTGTGTATGTATGTATTATTATAAAGCTCTGGACAGGAATAGGTTGAGAAATAGGCTTTGCTTCTTTTTTTTTTTACAGACCTGGGAACATCTTGAGACTGCTGCAGTGACCCAATGATCACATGCTGACCACCGCATTACCACCAAGAGTTGCTATGCCAACAAAAGGTGATATTAATAATGTCCATCAGGCTTTAGTCCAGCTAAAGGTTACCATAATACAGGAACGTTTGGAACACATGTACGCACCTGCAAGGATTATACATATTTTCCGTCGTTGGGCAATTTGAAAAATCGAGACAAACAATATATTTACGTTTGCATTCATATTTTTATTAAGAAAAAGTGTTTAATAAATAAATAATGTGATGCAAAAATATAATGCTTATATGTTGAATGTAGGAACTTGCCTGAGGAAGATTGATTTTGGTCATAATAGAACTTGTGTTTGATTTTAAGAAATTTACAAACGAGCACCTCTGATGTTACTGTCAACTATTAAAGCGACAGTTCATTTTGTGTTTTGTTTTTTTGTGGTTAATATGCTTTCAGGTTTAGCGTACGTTTTCAATTGGCCTAGACAGTTTTTGCATATGATGAAGCATATTTTAGATAGATGCAGTAGTTTGACAACTTGCACAAATTTTCCTCCACTCAGCAAAATTGGAGAAGTTCCTGTACCAAGACTACTTTGCGGTGTCCTTGGGAGTGAACAGTTTGCACTGCTGGAGGACTCGGAAGCAAAGAACTACCTGCATAACATTACAAACTAATTTTTGGGTTTATAATTGTGAATAAAGGCAATAAAGGTAATCTGCTCATATGTAGCCTCTGGAAATATAATGCTGCTGCACAAGCTGCTTTGGAGTTACTTCAAGTTTTTCTTGCATTGGATCAGAAACTCACAAATACCCCTATTCCCACTATTATAAAGCTATCAGGGCATCAGAACTTCTGCAAGTATCCAAAATATCCTTCATCACACCCAAAAAAAACAGTCAGGGCCAATTGAAAACATACACTAAAATTGAAATGATCACAAAAGGTGTACTATGAAAGTACTACTCCAGGAAGTGTACTATGCCTTGAAAAACAAACTGCAAATGATTTTCAAAATGTTCATATAGGAGTTACAAGTCAAGTAACTTGTAAACAACGAATGGGCTTGTTTACATTTTTTTAAATTTTATTTCATAAATATATTAATTTATAATTACACTAAAAAAAAAAAAAGGTTTCCATACATTTAAAATGTCTGTCAATCACTCCTAATGCGAGATGCAGCCAAATAAATTGTGAGTGCAGCCTTAATTTTGATGTTAATGTCTGACCTTTGTGGGTGCAAGAGCAAATTATAAACTGTGCACTGTTCAAAGTGTACTCTGAATTAGAAATTTAGGACCCAGTGCTTTAAAATATGTAAAAAAACAACATTATTTTATGATAGAAAATATGCCAAATACAAAACTAAGGAAAGAAAAAAATGAACACATCTCACAATAGCAGTCCTTTCCTTACTTAGTCTTCCATTACCTGGCTATGCAACTGTGCAGTGTAAGTACTGAACCAAATTTGTGATTATGACTTCAAAACAAAATGGTTTTTGAAATGTTAGCAACCAATTCTTGTGTTATACAACTTTAAGATAAGAAGGAAAATAAAAGGGATATTCTACTCTAGCGTACAAGGAGAAAGGTCAGCCCTGCAATTCCCACACCGGCTGCTGCAAACAGTGCCGTCTTCATGGACGAATCCTGGCTCGCCTCCCTTGAGCTGCGGAAAAACTTGTTGAATCCCTCCTACACAAACAGACAAAGAAAACAGGATAAATACAGGCATAAAACTGAGAGGGAGAACTTAAATGTGGACGATACCCCACAATCCACAGCAATCTGTTCCTTGTGTCGCGGAAAGCATGTCAGTACCAACCAAGACTAAGCTGAAGTGCCAATGGTAATTCTTAAAGCTGAAAGCATACAGACCAAGGGTCTCCACAGCATGAACAAGGGACACTTATGTTATTGGTAACAATTCAACGTCTTTTCCAATCATCCAAATAATAATTTGCTTAATTCAGAGATTGTACTACATTAAGACAGAGGCACTTTGTGGTGTAACATGTCATTCTGTTTTTTTTTGTTTAAATGCAGATGGGGAGTATTTGCCTTGAATTCAAATGCCTTTCATTCTATATTCATGGAGGTATTATACTTCAGCCACTGAAGCCAACCCAGTTTTTAAATAAAACATCCAGAACTGCATTGATGTTTTGTTTTCAGCAGTTGCCCTTTGTGAGAAGACCTATAGCAGCAGCTGCTAGTGGTACTTCTGTGATCATTCATCAGTAAGCGAGTGAAGTTGGGTGAGAAAGGACACACACACACACACACACACACACACACACACACACACACACACACACACACACACACACACACATACACACATACAAAAAAAACTTAAGAGTTTTGGTGCAGGTTACAACAAGAAAGGCTAGACTACACATGTCCACATAATCTATCATAAGTTTGCATATGCTACCTAACGCAATAACTGTCCTTTTCATGTTGTCCATAGCCATTGGTGCCATGAAGTTTCTGAATGGGCAACATACATTCCTATCTGGGCATCATATTACTGGAAGGCTCTATGTCTTGCATATGGCTGTGGTACACATTGTAAATGTTACTTATGCCTGTCAGTGGCCTATCCAAAGTTTTAGGATACAATGAGGTAAGCAGAAGACTGTTTACAATATCCAAGGTTTCAACACATTCCATCAACAAAAAGTTGAAAAAGAGAAGCAAGTTTACTATAAAATTATGTTTTAATGCTTTCAGAACATTAAACTAATACAGGTAAACTGCTTTATAGTTTTACTAGTTATCTTTAACTCATATTTAAACGCACAAACTCTTTTCCCAGAACACCAGTTTCAGTGCACCCAAAGAATTCCTTAAATTCCTTGGTTATACCTCTGTAATTTTAAAATAGACAAGATTGCCACACAAAAAAAGTCTAAATTAGAGGTTATGCGTTTGACAGGAGGGTTTCTCCCAAAGTCGAGCTGCTGTAGACTTCAGCCAATAACACAGACTTTATCATTTCTAAATAAACGGATAAAAAACCTACAGCTCTGTCTCTACTTGACCAGGAATATCAAATAAACGGTGCGAATCTGTGTATTACATTACAAAGACAGTGCACACTATTAAGTTACAGTTTACAATATGTGCACTACGATAATAAATGTTATCCCGGCTAAGTAGTACGGATATTATCAAACATTGCTAATATTCCCATAGACAATAACAATCACACATAACGACCAAATACATTTGCACCTACCCAGCCCTCATTTTGGACCAGCCAGTCTTCTTGTTCACGTCCAAGGTAGTCAGCAATAGTCTCCGCTAATCTTCTGCAGCAGTCTTTATCCTCGCCCCGGGTGCGCAGTTCTCTTGCCAGAGCTCCCGTGAAAGTGAAGAGAGACACGACCCTCCCCCAGTTTAATTTCCCATCTCCTACTAGCTCTACCATAACCTTTTTCAAACTGGTACTGGGCTCTGATCCACAGGCCTCCACAAACGTTTGCAGGAGAGATCGGAATTTGCATTGGTATTGTTGCTCCATTTCGCTTGCGAGGTGGCGCATCGCTTCGGCCTGGTTGCTGGGAGGTGTCCGTTGGATTCCAACGCAGAAGTCGATGTAATCTTCTGACAAAATCAACGTTTCTTTCCACAAGAAACTGGACATTTTCTGTAAATAAGCAGGGGGGGGGGGGGTCCCATTAGCTAGATTTACTGTTAGCTATCTAGCGTTACCCCATTTGACAGACCAGAAATGTAACGTTAACATTAGACGCAGACATTGCACAGTGCATTTTTATCTCGGCAAAACTCTGTTGTCTGACAAAGGTCATAACCATAAATTCAATTATCAATGCATTCCCGTCATAACCAACCATTCTTCTGAATAACGTTAGCTAGTGCTAGCTAGCTAACGTTACTGAAACTTAACTTAGTCCGCTCATTTTAACGTTTGCCCGTTTTATTTTCGTGATATTCATTTAATCAGATACTTTGAGGTCGTTTCAGTATCAGTACGTTAACAGCTAACGTTAAATGTAGCTATCTACCAAATGTAGGATACAATATCGTTAACGTCGTTACATTTTTCAAATGCAGCTAGCTAGCAGCTTGGTCAATCCGTCAACGTTAACTTTTCCTACCTAGCTAACGTTGGCTAAAACAGCCACTCGAAATATATTTAACGTTAGCTAACGTTATATATTGAACCTAGCTAGCTAGCCAGTGGTAACGTTATGCCATCAATCTTAATGTTAATAAAGCAAGCTAACCCAGCCAATTGAGAAAAGCGAAGCACAGAGGGCTAACTTTAGCTAGTCAGAACACTAGACTGTTTGTATAGCTACTAAGTAGCTAGCTATGGTTACAAGGATTGTTAGCCAACGTCAACTTCGAAACCTTGGCTAAGTTAGTTAGTTAACGTTAGCTATCTAACAAGCACCAGACAACAGCTAGCATAAGACATAGTTAACGTACAACTCATTGTTTTAGCCAGTAGTCAATCAGCAGCATTTAACGTTAGCTAACTTAAGTTATACGTTTACCGTTAGTAAAGAGGATGTAAGTTAGTTGCAGCTTGTAAAGTAACGATAGCATTGCAACTAAAATATCAGGAAATACCTAGCAGTCAACGGAAACATTACCAAGTAAGTTCATTACCAGCTCTACCAAGTAAGTAATTACGTTAGCTATGGCTAGTGCTAGTCAACTAACGTTAATTAACGTTGGTCAGATGACTAGCATTGGTCAACTAACGTTAGCTAGCACTACGTGGGTTTGCCACTCTGCCAGCAAACTAACACCTGTGCGATATTCGATACAACTAAGCTAGCTTGGTGGGGTTCATCTGTCAATGAATTGAGACAAAGCCTTTTGGGTGGCATGCCACAAAGACGTCCTTACTGAGAGTAACGTAAGGTAACGTTAGCGATTTCACATAGGCTACTAAATATAATTAACTAAAGTAGCTATGCTTTAACTACATCGGGAGGCTATGCCAACAAACCTACTTCTTTAGAACGTGATATCACAGCGCTATAGAAAATATAAGCAATTTCCACGTACATAAAATGAAATACTCACCCTCCCAGCAATGTCAGCCCTCTCTCCTCGGACGGATTGGGAAAAGGGTAGCCTTTTTAGAAAAAATCACACTTCCTGTTCCTGGTCACTTTCGTCCGTCCCACTCGCTGCCTTTACGTCACAGGTATTTCCGTCTTTGGTATTTCCCATGGTTTCCGCTTTCTATTTCTTATCTTGTTCTTCAACGTAAAGTAGGCTACGTCGTGCCTTGGCCCTTATGCCCCGGTAATCCCCGAACCCAATCAAAGACATTATTTGGCAGGAGCCCGTTAATACAAGAATAAAATAAACGTTAATAAAACGGTTAAATAATTAATTTATAATTAATTTATTTAACTGCATTGATTTGGGTGAGAGACAAAGAAAGACAATCGTTCTAGCTCTGTTGTGGTTTGGCATTAAGCCAGCTCATGTAGCTAGGCTAATAGAAGTAACTGTGATTGGTCGCATACGGTAATTCGATTTTTAGTAGCCTAATCAGAAATAATATTAGGCTACTTAATACTTGAATATGAATGCACAGACAAAATTAAGTGACAGTGGTTAGAGACCTGGTAACAAGAATGTCATGGTATGGATTGCGTGGGTCACTGCCGTGTCATTCTCGAGCAAAACACATACCATGGTCATTTTGGAAAACATGATATTCTGTATTTAAATCTAGACTATGTAATTCTCTGGATTAGCATACAGGGAAGCTGTGTAGGCTACATATAAACAGTAAAGGACCCCTTTTAAATGAGGATCATCAAATAGCATACCCCTCAAATAATACTCTCATCAATAATACAAACCAAGTAGGCTAGGCTAACCAGACTGTACTGTCTTAGTCCTCACCTTTCTTTTCACCATCACAGAGAGTGGTAATAAGAGAAGTGTTTTTGTACTACTGTATATAAAATCAGGTTTAGCTGTAAGTATTCTCAGTAGATAAAGAATTTGTTGCCAGCAGGTTGGTAATTAGATTTATGATGCTATGAAAGGAGAAAAAAATCAGCAATTTAATACTTCAGAAATTTGTCTTGATTTGATTTAACAACTAGATCAGTTTCACAAGGTATTGTGTGCATTGACTATTACAGAGTCTTTGACATGAATGTCGGGGAAACTGAATAAAATGTTAAATGCACCACGCAATTTGATAAAATATCAATCTATCAATTAACAAAGATGTATCAATAATTTAAAATATGATTTATTACTTGTGAAGTGAGAATACAGTAGTTCCACCATTTTAAGTGGTTAAATCTAAACCTCTAACAAGGACATTGCAATAAATAGAACAATACTGCAGATGTTTTCAGTATAACTATGGGCTATTATGTAACGTTCCGTTCCCGTCCTGTCCGTTTTCCATGTTTTCCTTGTTTCCTTCCGTGTCATGTTGGATCCCTTGTCCGTGTTTCCCTCCTGGCTGTGGACTGGGCGTCTCCCTCGGGTACTTTTGGTTTCATTTTCCACTTTAGCTTCCGCCTATCACTCGCCCCTCTCGTTACTCACATTCCTCACTGCTGTGCTTCGGCAATCACTCCTGATTTAACATCACACCTGTTTCTCGTTTTCTCCTTCACTTCCTGCACCATTTAAACCCCTGGCTGGCTGCTATTCAGCGCCAGTTCGTTGACTAACCTACCGTGTTTGTTTCGTATCCCGTTTCTGGTCCAGTGTTTGTGAGCCTGCTGGTTCATACCTGTTCGCCTGGTTTCCTGACTGGTAGCTATCTCTGCTAATCTTTCGCTGCTGCATGCATTTACCTGTTTCCCTTCAAAACCTCCAGACGCCGCAGTTCCAGTCTTCCCGCAGCTGTGTTTGTCCTCCCCGTGTTACGTACCTCCCGTACTCGTGTTGCGGTACCAGGACCTCTGCATGCCAGCCGGCTTACGCCAGTATTGCCCGAGCTACGCCGCACCTTCCAACTCGGCGGTGCATTCACCAGCTACAGTCCTGTCACAACACCCTGCCTTTAACCTCTGCTTTCTGCCCGGTTACTCAAGCTACCCGGTCCAGTTTCCAGTCCTGTTCCAGCCCAGTTCCGATCCAGTTTCCAGTCCAGCTCCAGTCCAGTTTCCAGTCCAGTTCCAGTCCAGTTCCGGTGTTTTAGACACCTCCGTTCAAGTCCAGTTCCGGCTTGGAACAAGTTCCGTGCCGTCCCCTGTGTTCCTGAGTGGACCTTCCGGTCCAGCTTCCAGTCCAGTTCCAGTCCAGTTCCGGTGTTTTAGACACCTCCGTTCAAGTCCAGTTCCGGCTTGGAACAAGTTCCGTGCCGTCCCCTGTGTTCCTGAGTGGACCTTCCGGTCCAGTTTCCAGTCCAGTTCCAGTCCAGGTCCGGTGTTTCATACACCTCCGTTCAAGTCCAGTTCCGGCTTGGAACAAGTTCCGTGCCGTTCCCGTTTCCTGAGTGGACCTCCCGGTCCAGTTTCCAGTCCAGTTCTGATCCAGTTTCCAGTCCAGTTCCAGTCCAGTTCCAGTCCAGTTCCGGTGTTTTAGACACCTCCGTTCAAGTCCAGTTCCGGCTTGGAACAGTTCCGTGTTTCTTCAAGTCCAGCTCCGGCTTGGAGCAGTCCTCAGTTGGACGCTATCCTGTGTTAACTAACTAACCTGTTTTGCTCCCGTGTACAGCTTTGGGACCACCCCAACGCTTAATAAAGTTCCACTTTCTGTAATCTGTCTCCTGGTCGTTGCACTTGGGTTCGTCCCGTATCAGGATCGTAACAGAACGAACTGGCCAACAATATGGACCCAGCCGATCTGGAACAGATTCGCCACGCCTTCTCCTGCCAAACTGCGATCAGCGACCAACAGGGTCGCCGTTTGGATGATGTGCTGGAAGTAGTTAGGGGCATCACGGAGCAAGTATCCCAACTTTCGCTCCACCAACCGCTACTACGGATTCCAGCCAACCCTACTCCTTCCTCTCCCGAACCCCATCCGGAGGCACCGGCTCCCACTTCCAGCCGTGAGCCCCGTGTACAACACCCCGAGTTATATCGCGGGGGGTTGGGGAGATGTCGTGAATTTCTACTTAAATGTGACATAGTGTTTCGGATGCAGCCCTCCTCCTTCGCCTCTGACTCCAGCAAGATCGCGTTCATTATGAGCAGCCTGGGAGGGAGCGCCCTGGAGTGGGCTACATCCATCTGGGACAGCCAGGCTCCGTTATGCAGCAACTTCGCAGCCTTTACGGCAGAGATGCGACGTGTGTTTGAACACCCGACCTGTGGACGTGACGCTACCCAGCGTCTGCTTCAAGTTCGCCAAGGCAACCGCAGTGTCGCAGAAATGGCCATTCAGTTTCGTACCCTCGCCGCGGAGTCAGGATGGAATGACGCCTCCCTCCAGGGGGCTTTCCGCCAAGCTCTCAGCGAGGAACTCAAGGACCAGCTTGCCACTCGGGAGGAATCCAACTCCCTTAATAGCCTCATCAGCCTCGCTATAGCCATCGATAATCGTCTCCGCATCCGGGCCCGGGAGCGGGGAGGAAGTTCCGGGCGTCATTCGCCCTCCGTCGTCTCTAATGTTCATTCACACTCCATCACTGAATCTCGGGCGCCTACGGGCGGGTCCGAGGAAGAGCCCATGCAACTGGGCAGAGTTGCGGTCAATCCCGAGGAGCGTCAGCGCCGTCAGCGCACCAGATCCTGTTTCTATTGCGGCAAGCCTGGCCATCAGATCGCCTCCTGTCCCATTCGCCCAAAAGAAGGGGCTCGCCAGTAAGACTGGGCGTACTGACGAGCCCCATCGTCCCCAACCATGCTGCCCAGGACCGCCTCATGTTCAAGGCTACTCTCCTTTGGAGGGACAAGACCCTATCTTCTTCGGCTCTAATTGACTCCGGAGCTGACGCCAGCTTCATGGATATCACCTTCGCCAGGAGGGCCGGCATTCCCACGGAACGTCTCACTTCACCCATTTCAGCTCTAGCTCTGGACGGTAGGAGTTTGGGGTTAGTTACCCACTCCACCGTTCCTATCCAATTAATTCTATCTGGCAATCATCGGGAGTCCATTCAGCTATTACTGATTAACTCCCAACAATCTGCTCTGGTTTTAGGTCAGACCTGGCTTCGCCTCCACAATCCCCATATTGACTGGAAAGCCGGTCGCATCCTGGCGTGGAGTGCCCACTGTCTAGCCAGCTGTCTCCGTTCTGCACTACCCCCTCCGGGGCCCAGTAAACCCTGTTCCATGCAACCTATACCGGATTTAACGAATGTTCCCAGCGAGTATCACGACCTCGCGCAAGTATTTTCTAAATCACGTGCTCTGTCCTTACCTCCTCACAGGCCGTATGACTGCGCCATTGACCTACTGGCTGGAGCTAAACTGCCATCGGGACGCCTCTACAGTCTGTCTGGACCGGAGAAACTAGCCATGGAGGAATACATCCACGACTCCCTCGCTTCGGGTATTATCCGTCCCTCTTCATCCCCAGTCGGTGCAGGGTTCTTCTTCGTTGGGAAGAAGGATGGCTCCCTGCGACCCTGCATCGACTACCGGGGCCTCAACCAGGTCACCATCCGTAACAAATACCCTCTTCCCCTCATTAACACCGCCTTTGAAGCCCTCTCTCCAGCTGTGACGTTCACCAAGCTCGACCTCCGGAATGCGTATCACTTGGTGCGTATCCGTGAGGGGGACGAGTGGAAGACTGCTTTTAATACCCCGTTGGGCCACTACGAATACCTGGTGGTCCCTTTCGGCCTTACTAACGCCCCAGCAGTCTTCCAGAGCATGGTGAACGACGTCCTGCGGGACCTCCTAGGGAGGAGCGTTTTTGTTTATATCGATGATATTTTAATTTTTTCTCAATCCCCGCAGGAGCATGTCCGTCACGTTCGAGAGGTTCTCCAGCGGCTGTTGGAGAATCAGCTGTTTGTTAAGGCTGAGAAATGTTCCTTCCACGCTTCCACGGTCCCGTTCCTCGGCTTCATTATCGAGGAGGGCAGTATCCGGGCGGACCCTGTGAAAATCAAGGCGGTGACAGAATGGCCCCAACCCACCTCCCGCAAGCACCTTCAACAGTTCCTGGGGTTTGCAAATTTCTACCGCCGCTTTATTCGCAATTACAGTTCCATTGCTGCTCCCCTGACTAAACTCACTTCCGTTGCCCTGCCTTACTGTTGGAATTCCGATGCCCAGCGAGCTTTCGAGCTACTCAAGGCTCGGTTTTCCTCAGCACCTATCCTCCTTCACCCTGACACTTCTCGGCAGTTTGTCGTTGAGGTGGATGCCTCCGACACCGGCGTGGGGGCCATTCTGTCTCAACGGTCCGCCTCTGATAGCAAGCTCCATCCCTGCGCATTCTTCTCCCGGAGGCTGTCCTCCGCCGAGAGGAACTACGATGTCGGGGATCGGGAACTGCTGGCGATAAAACTGGCTCTTGAGGAGTGGCGCCACTGGCTGGAGGGGGCAGGTACCCCTTTTCTTGTTTTTACCGACCATCAAAACCTCATTTATTTAAGATCTGCCAAGAGGCTCAATTCTCGTCAGGCTAGATGGTCGTTATTTTTTGCACGCTTTAATTTCTCTGTTTCTTTCCGCCCTGGTTCCCGTAATATTAAAGCAGATGCCCTGTCCCGCATTTTTTCCCCTCCCTCCAGTCCTGCTGATCCGGAGCCCATTTTGCCGGCCTCCTGTGTGGTGGCTGCGGTCTCCTGGGAGATTGAGGGCATTGTGAAGGCCGCCCAGACTTCCCAACCGGACCCCCGCAATAACCCTAACTCCTGTCTTTTTGTCCCCGATTCCGTCCGCTCCCAGGTCCTCGAATGGGTTCACGCCTCGTGCCTGGCATGTCACCCAGGTGTCGCCAGAACTATCGCCCTCGTCAGGAGGAGTTTCTGGTGGCCTACCCTTAAAGGGGATACCCGTGCCTTCGTCCTGGCCTGCTCGGTGTGCGCCAGGAGCAAGGCTTCCCACCAGCCTCCCTCCGGTCTTCTCCTTTCCCTCCCCGTCCCTGGCCGTCCTTGGAGTCACATTGGTGTGGACTTCGTAACCGGTCTGCCGTTGTCAGAAGGTAACACCGTCATTCTGACAATAGTGGACCGGTTCTCCAAGGCGGTTCACTTTGTTCCCCTCCCCAAGCTCCCGTCCGCCCTTGAAACCGCTGAGCTCTTGGTGCTACACGTGGTCAGGCTGCACGGGATCCCCTCTGACATCGTGTCAGACCGTGGGCCCCAGTTCTCCTCCCGAGTTTGGAGGGCGTTCTGTGCAGCCCTGGGTGCCTCTCCTAGTCTTTCCTCGGGTTTCCATCCCCAGTCTAATGGTCAGGCAGAGAGGGCGAACCAGGACCTGGGGGCCGCCCTGCGGTGCGTTACAGTGCGCAATCCTGCCTCTTGGAGCCGTTTTCTCCCCTGGGTCGAGTACGCACATAACTCCCTTAAGAGTGCCTCTACTGGCCTATCCCCGTTTGAGTGTGCTTTAGGCTATCAACCCCCTCTTCTGTCGACCCAGGAGGCCGAGATAGCTGTCCCCTCTGTTAGGGCCCATGTCCTTCGTTGTAAAAACATTTGGAGACTCACACGCACCGCACTCCTTCACGCCAATTCCCGCTCCCAACGTCTGGCGGACCTTCACAGGACCGCAGCCCCGCAGTATAGGGCCGGTCAGCAGGTCTGGCTCTCCACTGCAAACATCTCCCTTCCCTCTTCATCCAGAAAGCTTCAGCCCCGTTTTATTGGTCCCTTCCCCATCATTTGTCTAGTTAACCCGGTGTCTGTTAAACTTTCCCTCCCCGCCTCCCTCAAGGTTTACCCTGTGTTTCATGTGTCCCAGGTTAAGCCTGTCTCCTCCAGCCCCCTCAGTACCCCTACCATCCCGCCTCCTCCCGTCCGAGTTGTTGACAACGCCCCGGCCTACACGGTGAACCGTGTTATTGATATCCGCCGCAGGGGCCGGGGTTTCCAATACCTCGTCGACTGGGAGGGGTACGGTCCTGAGGAGAGGTCGTGGCTCCACAAGAGCCTGATCTTGGACCATTCAGTAATCCAAGACTTCCACGAACAGTTCCCTGACAAGACCAGGCCTCCGGGTACGCCAGGTGGCGTACATTGAGGGGGGGGTACTGTAACGTTCCGTTCCCGTCCTGTCCGTTTTCCATGTTTTCCTTGTTTCCTTCCGTGTCATGTTGGATCCCTTGTCCGTGTTTCCCTCCTGGCTGTGGACTGGGCGTCTCCCTCGGGTACTTTTGGTTTCATTTTCCACTTTAGCTTCCGCCTATCACTCGCCCCTCTCGTTACTCACATTCCTCACTGCTGTGCTTCGGCAATCACTCCTGATTTAACATCACACCTGTTTCTCGTTTTCTCCTTCACTTCCTGCACCATTTAAACCCCTGGCTGGCTGCTATTCAGCGCCAGTTCGTTGACTAACCTACCGTGTTTGTTTCGTATCCCGTTTCTGGTCCAGTGTTTGTGAGCCTGCTGGTTCATACCTGTTCGCCTGGTTTCCTGACTGGTAGCTATCTCTGCTAATCTTTCGCTGCTGCATGCATTTACCTGTTTCCCTTCAAAACCTCCAGACGCCGCAGTTCCAGTCTTCCCGCAGCTGTGTTTGTCCTCCCCGTGTTACGTACCTCCCGTACTCGTGTTGCGGTACCAGGACCTCTGCATGCCAGCCAGCTTACGCCAGTATTGCCCGAGCTACGCCGCACCTTCCAACTCGGCGGTGCATTCACCAGCTACAGTCCTGTCACAACACCCTGCCTTTAACCTCTGCTTTCTGCCCGGTTACTCAAGCTACCCGGTCCAGTTTCCAGTCCTGTTCCAGCCCAGTTCCGATCCAGTTTCCAGTCCAGCTCCAGTCCAGTTTCCAGTCCAGTTCCAGTCCAGTTCCGGTGTTTTAGACACCTCCGTTCAAGTCCAGTTCCGGCTTGGAACAAGTTCCGTGCCGTCCCCTGTGTTCCTGAGTGGACCTTCCGGTCCAGCTTCCAGTCCAGTTCCAGTCCAGTTCCGGTGTTTTAGACACCTCCGTTCAAGTCCAGTTCCGGCTTGGAACAAGTTCCGTGCCGTCCCCTGTGTTCCTGAGTGGACCTTCCGGTCCAGTTTCCAGTCCAGTTCCAGTCCAGGTCCGGTGTTTCATACACCTCCGTTCAAGTCCAGTTCCGGCTTGGAACAAGTTCCGTGCCGTTCCCGTTTCCTGAGTGGACCTCCCGGTCCAGTTTCCAGTCCAGTTCTGATCCAGTTTCCAGTCCAGTTCCAGTCCAGTTCCAGTCCAGTTCCAGTCCAGTTCCGGTGTTTTAGACACCTCCGTTCAAGTCCAGTTCCGGCTTGGAACAGTTCCGTGTTTCTTCAAGTCCAGCTCCGGCTTGGAGCAGTCCTCAGTTGGACGCTATCCTGTGTTAACTAACTAACCTGTTTTGCTCCCGTGTACAGCTTTGGGACCACCCCAACGCTTAATAAAGTTCCACTTTCTGTAATCTGTCTCCTGGTCGTTGCACTTGGGTTCGTCCCGTATCAGGATCGTAACATATTATTTCTATTGTGTATTGACACAGCATTGAATCCAGTTACAGTAACAGGCATACAATCTCCATAGTTCTAGGCAAATCCAATAATTCAAACATCTCAAGCAGTCTGATTTCTACAGGAGTCAAAATATGAAATTGATAAAGTGGAACGACAAAACTGTTTTCTAATATTTAATATGCCCAAATAGGGGTTGGAATCTTGGAGGGATTGGAGGACTATATGATATATGTATTATTAATAATAATAATAATAATAATAATAAATTGATTAAGTATTAAGTAATCTCAGTCAAAGGATTAGAGTTAATGCCTGCATATAATAGGTTTATTCACACACATATACAAAGTTATTATGCTAAGTTCATTTATTTGTTATAAGTGTTTGTGTATTCTCACATAATACAAGGGTAAAAATATTGACTCAAAAGGATCTCCAGTAGAATCCACATAATACAGTCTGGGAATTCCCTCAACTATTGATGCATTTCTCTTTACCTAGAGCCTCACAGAGACACCATATGTATGCATGTTCTCATTTTTACCCTCTTTCAAATTAGTTAGTGAAATCTTACACTCTCCAATAAGAACTAAAAGGTGCTTTTTAATGTTGTTTTTGCAAATGTTGGAAAACACATAATCCAATACAATAATTTATTACCTTTTGTACAGCAACTATTTTACAACTGAGATATTCTTTCTTTTAGACCCCTAGAATTACAATACAACAATGATTGTTTCTGACCTTTAAAAGGGGCTTTCATATTATGAACAGCCCAGGACTGTAAATCAACTGTTGATACTATGATATGGTTTATCTGATGATATTACTTTGACATTATTCCAAGAAAGAGATTCCTGTACATAGACAGAAATACCTGTACATGAGTGAGAGATTGAGTACCACTGTAAGAATTCATGTACAAACCCCAATTCCAAAAAAGTTGGGACAGCATGTAAAATGCACATAAAAGCAGAAAGCAGTGATTTGTAAATTCTATTTTCATATATTTAATTGAAAACAGTACAAAGAAAAGATATAGAATAGACTAGAATAACCTTTATTTTCCTGTGAGGGAACTTCGGTTGTAGCCACCAGCAACAACAAAAAAGACATAGACAGTGGGGCAGACCCACAACACGCAAACAAACATATCAAATAAAGACAATAGAATCATTGAATTAATCAAACAAATTAAGTGACTTAAAGTGAAGGTATGAGACGAACATCATGATTAAAAATGGAGTATCAAAAGCAATTACAGCTCCCCATCCGCCCCCGCTGTCCCGGATGTCCAGTGTCATCAAGCAGTCCAACAGCTGTAGGAACAAAGCTGTCGACACACAAACTCTGCCTCTGCGACTTTGCTCCATACACGCAGTCTCTGTCCAGTTGAAACGGAGCAGCGAACTGCCTCAGCCTCCCAGTTCATATAAAATATCAAAAAAATGTAATATTTAATATTAAATATTTTATATTAAAGTATGAGAAAAATATTTAATGTTTTATCTTATCAACTTTATAAATTTTTGTAAATATGCGCTAATTCCGAATTTGATGCCTGCAACAAGTTCCAAAAAAAAAGTGGCAAAAAAAAAAGTCTGGGAAGTTCAAAAAACACCTGTCTGGAACATTCTACAAGTAAACAGGTGATCCTATCATGACTGGGTATAAAAGGATATCAAAAGACTCTTGTAGATATGGATATCTTTTTTTGCCCCTGTCCCAACTTTTTTGTAACGTGTCACAGGCATCAAATTCGGAATTAGCGTATATTTACAAAAGTTAATAAAGTTGATTAGGTAAAACATTAAATATCTTTTCTTTGTACTGTTGTCAATTAAATATATGTAAAAGAGAATTTACAAATCACTGCTTTCTGCTTTTATGTGCATTTTACATACTGTCCCAACTTTTTTTGGAATTGGAGTTTGTTTGTGCATGGTGTGTGCATTTACAATGCTGACCAATGTGTGCTCAGTCCAAGGAACTGTGCATGTGCTTATAAAGTTAAAGGATATCCAATCTCTACACATGCGTGTCTACAAAGTGGACTTCCGCTGCATATCCAGAGACACTCCGGTAATCTTTCATATTCCTGTACAGTGAGTGTGCATCCTGGCTGGCTAATAGAAATCTGCAAGTCTGCATCCGTGCCCTCAGTGAAACCGGTTAAGCCCACATCTGGAATGACAAATAACAACACATTTTTAAACCAATAGTGATTAGGCCAGACATCCTAAGAAGAATAAACACTCAAAATGTTAAATTTTCTGAATGACCCTACATGGACATGACTGAACTCAAAACACTGTCCCTTCACTAGGACATCCTCTATCAATGCTGGTTGCACCACATACAATGCAGTCTGTAAGTATTTGGACAGTGGCACAATCTTTGTTGTTTCGACTCTGTACTCCAGCACATTTGATTTAAAATGGAACAGTGACTATGAGGTTAAAGTACAGACTTTCAGCTTTAATTTGGGGGTTTAGCAATTGTACCAAAAGTAATTGGACAAATGAACATAAACTTAAATAAAGTCATCATATTTGATATTTGGTTGCATATCCTTAGGCATGCCATGACTTCCTGATGTCTGCGACCCAAAAGCATCAAAAGACTCTTGATATCTTATTTTCAGGTACTCATACATGGGATACTATAACCTCTCTGCATTTGAAGGGATCTCTATGGGAATTGGGGGGTGGGACTTAAGCTGTAAATTACATGGGAATAGTGTGGAACACATGGTTGGCTAAATGGCTGTAAGTCATCAAGGGAGTGAGGCGTCAAACGAGCCTGAAATCATCACTCTGCTGCCAGATATGCAGTAGATATGGATGGATCACTTTAAGGGTTGTTTCTCCTGACTTATTTTCCTATTGAACTCCATGGAAAAATAAAAAGCTGAAAGTCTGCACTTTAACCTCATGGTCACTGTTCCATTCCAAATCCAATGTGCCTGGAGTCAAGCCAAAACAACAAAAGTTGTGTCACAATCCAAATACTTACGGACTGCACTGTATATCCAGTAGAAAGAGGGGACGACTCTTCTGTGACTCACCCTCAGAGTGTGGTCCCAGGATCCAGAGCAGAAAGCCGTTCCATCGGGGGAAACACGGAGGGTGCTGACACGATTCTCATGGCCGAAGAGGATTGACACCCTAGTTCCTTTAAGCACATCCCACACGTTGATGGTATAATCATTGTACCCACCAAATAGAAGGCGACCTAGGAAGGAAAATCAGGCAAGCCGTTTTGTTGTGAAATGATAGACAGGGCCAAAACTTAAACCAGCCTAATATCTACAGACAACATAGAGTACGTTATTTCCACATCATGTGTTTTGGTAGGGTTTTTGGGGGGACTATATACAATTTTAGTGGGTCTCATAAAAAGGGATTAAAGATTGTTGCTAAATTCCATGATACACTGGTAATCCCCAAATTGTAATTTTTTCATGAATTCCCCTTTCAACTGGCACTTGATCTTCCTTAATTTGCCCTTTGAGATTTACAATCCCATTCACCCAGCTGGACAATCCCATTCACCCAGCTGGACTTCAGTCAAATTCATTATTCTTCCCACGTCATTATTCATGCCACGGGATTTTATTTAATTTGTTTTTTGCAAATTAAAAAAATTGCAGGAACATGAAAGTGAGTCATTAAGTTGTCATGAAAGTGCTCTTCCTTGCCTGCCATACACACAGGGGCCCTTCTGTCAGCATTCTCTCGTGACATGCTGAATGAGGAACTGCTGCCTTTGAAACGATTCACAGAAGTGTGTATTCAAAAGTGTGCGGCATGAGACAACTGAGGAATGGAGCAAGGTTCCTGCAGGAGTACGACAGTGAGTTATTCCATAACCACAGCTAACACCAACTAATGGCTAGCTCTTTTATAATGTCGCTGCAGAATGTGAACACAATGTTTCAAAGGGAACTGTGTTGTGTACCATGACATTACAATCACTTAGCAGACACTCTTATTCAGAGCAATACAAAAGTATGATATCAACAAACAAAGACAGAAGGCCTGTTTACAATCAGTAAGTTAAAGTTTTCTGAACAAACAAACAATATTGTAAACAAAAGTAAATACCACTATAATATTACTATCCTGGAAGGAAAATCCAAAAAACATGCGTACATTGTAAAAAGATTTTTTATTAAGGCTGCCTGTTGTTTTAATGATATAACCTTTCCCCTATCCCTTCATACATTCTGTTTCATGACCCCTTCTGCATTCCCTTGAAATTGAGATAAATGAGTTACAAACAGTTCTTTTCTGTTTCAGATGTACTGTACATTGTCCTGTCCTTGAACAGGATGAGTTGGTTGATACTTATCAGTGGTGAGTATAAGTGCACTTGAAAAACAGAAAACAAAATAATGTACAGCAATATTTATGGAGTGGCAATAGTTGCTATTGAATGGGTACTTCAAGCTAAAGAAAAGACCGAATTAAATGACATTGTGTGTAAGCAGCTGACTGCTGGACTTTGAGCGATGTGTTTTTGAGTATTGGGCTAGAGGAGTTATCTCCGGTCCAGTCTGTCCATTTTGTGGCCGAAAGCATGTTCAGGCATGCTTCTTTGTTCATAAGGATCCAATATCGACACCCTTATACAAATGTGTAGTCAAGGGCTGTCCTGTGCTCTAACTTTACTTATTTGGTTCAGATGTGGTCCTTTTAATATCTTAACATTTATGGCAACACACCACCTAAGGTGACTATTTAGTATTTAGTGTGTTTATTGATAGGAACTCCACAACAAACTGGGAGGTCATAATAATGTCGCCTTGTCTCGGGGCGTCAAAATCAGGCAGCTCACTGGATGACAACTGGCCAAACAAAGCAGAGTGAATACCAGATTCGGCTATATGTATGATTTTTACACGCATGAATCTCTATCAATTGCCAATGTATGAACAGATTGTAACGTAACTTACCACTGAGAGAAAAATCAACACTGGAAACTCCAAAGATGATACTGTCTTTGGAATAGATCGCTACCTCTCTGTCCGCTCGCAGGTCAAAGAGACGACACTAAAAAAAAAACATTCAGAAAGTTCAGTGTTTTTTTGGGAAGCGAGGTAAATTCTCAAGTCAACTGTGGCATACTTTTCACCGTGACACATGCATGTCTGTGAGCAGATACGAATGAAATGGTCAATAAAGTCAATGATCTTTTAAAAATGGCATCACTGTCAGATAGCGGTATCACATATTAGAGATTACAGACAAATCAATCTTCCCGCTTGACGAGTTCAACCTCTCAGTTCGATAGTACAGATGGTACTGTTCGACTTAATGATCTTTACAGGGAAAGCACACCATTAGTCCTACTCTTCTTGACGGTAAACATATTTCAAATGACGTTTAAAAAAGATCAAATAATAAAATGAACTCACGGTGGCATCATCCGAGCCAGATGCAAATGCATCTCCACTGGGGTAGTACCTAGTGGCATGAAGGAACAAAGAAAACGATTTACAAAACTTCCTCTGCCTAGAGCAAGTACTTTTCAGATCTGCTTCTTGTCCTGTCAACTGATACCAGGCTACTGCATATCATCAATGTGAGATGTGGAATCGCAGAAATATACACATTTTTGTGAATGGGAAATATATTGTATGAAATCAGGGGTCTGTTCCAGAATTACTGAGGTAGCTGGATAACTACACTAAGTAAAACCCGGAACATCTCTTTTTACTTCAGTCCATGTTCCAGATTTGGGAGGGTTCCGGGTATTACTCAGTGCAGTTATCCAGCAAACTCGTTAATCCTACTTTCTGGAACAGGTCCCAAAGATCCCTATAATATGTGATCTGGTGTCGATCGTTCTTAAATGTGATTGAGTGCTGCTGATGTGGACAACCGGCCCCTGGGGCAAATGCATGTCGATACTGTTCTCCATGTGAACTGACCTGACACTGTTGATGTCTGAATCGTGAGTTTCAAAGGACTGGATGCACTGCCCTGAGCGCATGTCCCACACGTTGGCCTTCTTATCGCAGCCCTGCAGGGTATAAAGGAAACTTACTGGACCTCCCTCATCAATAAGCAGCCCAACAAACAGGAGCGACAGACACAGGCATTTTGGGTTGCAGGAAGGTACGATGGAGCCCTGTGATTGTGCAATGCATCATATATACACTGCCTGGCCAAAAAAAAAGTCGCACTCTAATATTTCGTTGGACCGCCTTTAGCTTTGATTATGGCGTGCATTCGTCGTGGCGTTGTTTCGACAACCTTATGCAACGTCACAACATTTATTTCCATCCAGAGTTGCATTCAATTTTGGCCAAGATCTTGTATTGACGACGGGAGAGTCGAACCACTCCGTAAAGTCTTCTCCAGCACATCCCAAAGACTTTCAATGGGGTTAAGGTCAGGACTCTGGTGGCCAATTCATGTGTGAAAATGATTCCTCAATGCTCCCTGAACCACAATTTGAGCCCGATGAATCTTGGCATTGTCGTCCTGGAATATGCCCATTGATGGGATAACCTGGTCATTCAGTACATTCAGGTACTCAGCTGACTTAATTTTATTGCTGCATAACATTGCTGAGCCTAGACCTGACCAATTGAAGCAACCCCAGATCATAACACTGCCTCCAGAAGCTTGTACAGTGGGCACTATGCATGACAGGTCCAACGGTGACTTTTTTGTTTGGCCACGCAGTGTATATAACAAGCCGTTGAATTTACGGGAAGAGAGAGACTGTCCTTACTCCTGAGACAAAGGTGTTGCCCGTCTCCGAGGGGGCCAAGTCCAAGCAGAGGACATCCGCGGCGTGGCCATGGAAACTCTGCAGCAGCTGCCCGCTCTCCACATCCCACAGGGCACAGGTCCCATCTCCGCTCGATGTCAGAATCTGCAATGTTACAACAAACCTGTTTCATTACCTTTCAGGCACACACACACACAACTTCACACACAGTTCACATCCTACTGGCTTCATCAATACAGTCTCTATACATCTCGGGGCCTCACGCACATACATACTTACATGTCCTCTGTGTTTTGGTATTTTTCTGAATTACACAGAAATGCCTATTAAAATCTCCAGTTTTCAGTATCTCCAAAAAATGTTTTAACATGTTTTTAACAGTCATGTGTGGTTCTTATACTTCCCTCTAGTGGTAACATAAAGAACTTCCATAGTAAAAAATGAGGGAATTATATCAGTTCCTCTTATGTGAAGTGCAATACATAACCATAGGCATAAACCACAAGGGTAAATATTATGAAATAAGAGAACCATTTGTGTCTTCAGTTTACCTAGTGCACCCTGAGACATGTAAATTTCATCCCTTACCAAACTCATTTCCCATACCAAGGTAGCAATTCAGTAAAATAGCTTAACCGATGAACCAGGAAAGCTTAAAACATGCACTGCTATCAGGAATACTCAATGTTATATGAAGATATCCAAACTTTTTGTTTTCAGCCAATTAAAACAGATTTGTGTTACTTAAATTAAGCACCAACACACCTAGCCCTGATTCAGCACTAGAGAAGGTTGTGGATGCATCCCTGAGGATATGCAATTGTCATGGCAACTTCAGAGATCCGCTTGAATTATCTATTCACACAGAGAACAAGCAAGAGGTAGTAAAGGACTGGTGAACCTGCAATAACCCACAGTACTTGCAGATGAGCCATTTTGTTTGGTATTATAATATCTGCCAATTCGTTGCTAAAGAGTGTTTGCCATTTTTCGCATGAAATTGCATGTTTTCTCTTTAGGCAGTCTGAAATATCCCTTAGTCCATCAATGCATACATGCATCATCGGTGTCACAAATGAAAAGTAGGCTTAAATGTCTTCAACAGTACAAAATTGCATTGTTTGCATTTTGCTACCGTAGTAGCCAGAAAATATTAGTTTGTGTGCCATTTTATATGAAAGTAATTCAAATATTCATATATATTGGGGGGGGGAATACAATGAATGATCAAGCTCTGACTTCAGCCTTTTTAAAGGTTTTCTAATTTACAGTTTATGGTACACAGTTACACAATCCATGTTCCAATTAATGCATATAGTTAGAGCAGAGACTTCAGCTATCATCCAGATAACGGCTGCCTGGAGTCTATAAATAGATATGAACTGGTAGGCCATCACTTGTGACTCCGCTGCAGCTTCAAAAGGGGTTGGCTTAATTGTTATGAATTATTAAAAAGCACAGAGATTTCTCTTCCTCTGGTACATTTAAATCAGTGTTTGTTTTGTATTCGAAGACTTCTGTGGACTTGCTGTGGAAAGATTCAACAAGCTCTACCTTCTTTAAGGGACTGCTGCTTGTTCAACATGCCTCAAATGCTTCTATAATCACACAAAGAAAGGTGCAGAAGATTAATCAGAATCACAAGTAGAAAAGACAGGCCAGCATATGTGCGTTGCATTTTGAACGTCTCTTTCAAGCTAATTTGATAAATGGCGGGCACAGTCCGAACACAGTTCACATCATATGCGTGTGTTTTGTGTGCTTGAATGTGTATTTGTTTGTGTTTTGGGGTGTAGTAATTATCTCCCTCAGTTCAGTAGTATCTATGCAGCCTCACCTGCATGTCAGAGTTTGTGAAGCTGCATGCCGACAGATAGTTGGTGTGCATGGCCACAGACTTCTTCTTGGCAGCCAAGTTCTCATTTTTGTCCAGAGACAGAGGGTAAACAGAACACTTGTTGTCCAAACCTCTGAAAAAGCAAGGGACCAGGGATGAGAGAAGAGAAAGAGGGATTAACGTTCCTGGGGTTCCTGTTCTTAAAAAAATAAATGAACCACTATGTATTTAGTCATTACACTTCACTTGTAAGAAAGGTTTTAAATGCACCGCTTTAGGTATATGCCCCTGCTGATAACCACTTTTTCAGTAAATTAATTTTACCCTGGTCAAATCTACACAAGATGGCTGTTGGAAGAGCTTGCTAATGGAATGTGGCTTTCCCTGAAAGCAGGAGTCCAGAGGGAAGGCTGCGTAGGTTTAGCCATTAGAGAGGGTTCTTTAAGCAAAGCTGCTGGTAATCTGACGTGTGCCGATGGGAACCTATACACTGGGGCCGAGGGGGATGGACTCACCCGCAGGCCACTGCACAGCCAGAGGGGGCGTAGGCGCACGCCATCACCCAGGTACAGGGCATGGTCACTGCATGTTCCTGTGAAACACGCAGAAATAAACACATGTGCACACACACATGCATATCATCACAACATCATTCAATTGTACTGGTAGGTTCAGTTTAAAAACCCTTAGCATTTATTAAAGATGCTCTAAGAACATTGCTGTGTGTCCTTCTAGTTGACAACATAATGTCTGGTCATATGTTTCATTTTTATACAATTATTTCTAGACGTATTTATTTTTTCCTACTCACAGACATTGACTATTGCTTGGGGTTACCTTATTAGTTGTGAAAGCATCCCATACAATCACTTTTCCATCCTAAAAGAAAAAGAAAAATTCACTGTCAGGGACAATGTTTTTTAATATTGCATTCATAAAGAAAACAGAAAGAAAAGTATCAATATACTTCCATTATATAAGCAAGTAGTTGCAAAGGGAGGGGATAGTTGCAGTTGCAAAGGGAGGGGATATACCTGTTTAATTTCCAGAACTACTTTTTGGAATATATTAGGCTACCACTGTAACCTAATTGGAGATTTTGTGAATTTTAAATTACATATATATCAATATACATATATAACAATTGTACAAAAAAGACATCCAGAATATTATTTCAGAATGGCATTTAATTTACCCAACTATATAGAATGCTAAATGGCAACATCCAAAGATGTAACTAGACATAAATACCCATATAACTAAAGGCTATTCTTGTTCATGATTATAATACTAAAATACACAAATAAAACCTCTCTGTCAATGCCTTATTTCTCAAAATGATCTCACCCTCTCAAAAAACCACTGTGCAAAAAACGAACGTTACAGGATCATAGTAATCACGCTGTGATGCTACGCCTACGTACTAGACTGTACGTGTGCGCAGCAAAAAAAAACGTGAAAACTACTAGTAGGCCTAATTTGCCTACTGTTAGCAATGTTACCTCCTACTGCTACTAGTAGGTGCCACGCGCTCAAAATTCTGTAAGCTGAATGCGCGGTTAAAATAGCTAGTCGCCGGAGAAACATCGATTATTTTTAAGACAAAATGTTTATGACAATGAAGACGGAAAAACACCATCGCTTCTTCAACCATCTCAGGAACGTATTGTAGCAACACTAGTACTAGCACCAAGGCAAGTGCTAGCTAACGTTAATGTTTCGGATGCTAGCCATAACGTTTAGCTTGCTACTACCAGAAGGTAACAACCTCCTTGCCCCAACCTCCTCAGCTAACAGTAATCGATACCACCACACAACAACGTTACTAACGTCGTTACTAGTGCTTCGGGGAGAGAACCTCAGCAGGTATGGAAGAATGTAGAAGGCAAAATTCAAATGCAAATGTAATAACGTTATGTAAAATGGCAATGCAATCCTACATTTGAATTAAAATTCCCTAGTCATAGCCTAGCTAACGTTATATGCATATTTTGTCTCAAACTTTTAATTCAATAATGTAATTTGCACTTCCCATTTCATATACTATTAATTGATATTTCATTTAAACAAATATTTATGTATTAGGTTTATGATTAGCTAGCTTTATTCGAATGGTATTGGAAAATTAAAATGTAGCCTAGGCTATTTCCTGAACTGCATGGATATGATTCATGTGAGATTGCAATAATGCCGGTGTCAAAATCATAATTTAAATGTCATTTACCTTATATTTATTTGCACTTTCTAAAAAGGCATTTGAAATTTAATTTAGGCAATACTAACGTTACTCTATAAATGTGACAAAATTTTAATGTTTATCCAAATGTAAAAAGGGAAACCTCTCGTCTTTGCCATTAAAGGGGAATTACACCGAAAAATTATGTTTGATTTGTAGAAAAGTAGCTCTCAGCCAAGAGAGCACAGATATAGTACTGCGCATACAAGTACCTGGGCTGCGTTCACCCCCCGACAAAACGTAGCAAAACGTTTATTTAAACGGAAACGTTGACGTTGACGTTGGTGGTGCGTTGAACACCCTGTTGTGTTATGCAAGCGTTGCCTTTTAATACGGCGGGGTTTATATACACGTCGCTGCTGATTGGGTAACACCTCTGACACACCCACCAAACGAGAGAAAACGTACCTCAAAGCCCGTTGTACACCGTTTCGAGGAAACATGTCGTTCAACCCGGAAACCGTAGCAAAACGGTGCACACCGTTTTCAGATTGAACGTGGCCCTGCTTTACTGTGAACTACAACTGCCGAGCACTTACAGTTTATGGGCGGTGTCAGACAACACCAGTCACAGGTTGCCACTCCCACTGAATACAACCGGAGGGGCTACTCGTCTACTAGCCCTGAAGCGTTTCTTTTAGGGAGGCTAATGTTACATTACTCGCTGTGAAGCTAGTAGCCACTAACGTTGCAGTACAACTGAAAAAACACCACCACCGTTAGCTGGAGTCTTCAGAAAAACGGGGGAAATACAGCCCTTCATTTATCTATATTTTATATTTTTTTTGCTCAATTTTCCTTCTGTTTCCCTGTGCAGCGTCTTTGTGACAGTTCTCTGTAAAAAGCGCTATACAAATAAAATTGAATTGAATTGAATTGAATTATCTACTTTTGGTACAGTGAAAACATATTAGCTAGCCACACTGCGACACTAATTTCTCCTCCCGGTCCTCTAACGTTAACTTAGGTCTGGGTGTCTTACGCCAGTTCATGTTTGGGGATCAAGAAGAATGTGTCCAAAACTCTCTTATGCATGTGGTGTTCAAAATCAGGGTGTGTAATTAGTCAGACAGACTCTTCCCTCTTCATCTGTTTCTTCTTCCACAGATGACAAATTAAACTGCCTGGTCCCACTCATAGCAAACATTTCCATTTCAATTGGCATTGCGGTTCAGTTACCACACGTAGGCTACACCACTCGTTTACCCAGCATGTTCAGCTCCGGATCCGGCCGTGTATTCGGGCTCAAAACATAAGCCTTCCACCTCCGATTCCATTGTACTGGAATTGGTAACTTAGCTAAGAACTCTCACAAGCTAGCTCACAAGCTAATACTGTTTACAGTTATAATAGCAGATCCCCAGTCCGAATCGGAGCGAATTATCAGCAAAAACCCGGAAATAAGTATATCATCCGGCAATATAAGAAGACTCAATTTTCAGAATTGTTGTTTACTTAACAGCTTTTTTTAAAAGTGTATTCAACTGCCATACTCAATAGTCGGGAAGTGCCCTCATTTGGGCCATATACCATAGAAAAATAGATTCTGACACGGCCTGTGAGTTTGGTCAACGCCTCTTTCGCATAACATGGAAGGTCAGGGGAGGTATCTCCTTAATGTAACTTACACACCCACTTGCCGCCACTGTAGTTTTTCAAAAACGAGGAAGGGTAGAGGCATAAGTCATTATGACGTATACCTCTACCAAAATGTAATCTTTATCTGCAGATAACCGAGTCAATTTTTTTGGCCAGCCACAAAGAGAGACTTAAAGCTATAGTATGCAACTTGCAACTTTTCCCCAACGGTCACATTTGTTGTCAAAAACATTTCAAAGTCACAAGATCCCTCGGCCCTGCCCACAGAGAAAGACACCCCCCCACCTCAATGCTTCCGCAGACCTTGATGTGAATGCGCAATTCTTCTAGATACGATTGCAGGATTACAGACTGGTATAGATAACATTACATAACAACATTAACATTACAACATAAAAATGTCATCTAAAAGTCCAGGCAAAACAACAGAATATTTTCTGTTGTTGCAGAGTTGTTGCATAACACTGAGTTTGTGTAGTGTTAGTCTGAACCAGGCATTATCTGGCTACAGCTGGTATGCATGGTAACTTATAGCTGTGTAGCCAGTTCAAGCTAAGGCCATCTATACAACATAACGTTAGCAAACATTTCCTTCTTCCAAGAACTAGCTACTAGGCTATTCATTTATAGGTAATTACGGTTGTCCGGTTAGAAAAAAATCTATTTGTGCTGAAACCTTTGACCTACCTGTCCAGTAGAATATGGGAGCTCCACGTCTTTCTTTAAACCAATTCGCTCCGAAAATTTCACAACCTTCTGAAATGAGCACCTATGTTTACTCCAGTTTTCGAGTGAGCTTTATCCAATTCCCTCTTCTTTTTGTTTTTGTGAAATAGTGCTGGTGTAACAGGTCACTTTGAAATGTCTAGCTGGTGAACTGGCAAGGTCAATCTCACTGTTGATTGGTTCGCGATGTGAATCTCTTCGATTGGTTCTATGGTCTATGTTCATAAGCCACTCTGTATTGAAAACTTGTTTTGAAAACAAAATTCGGGCCGAATTGCTGGTTTTAGAATGCAGAATTTGAGGGTATAAACACAGTGGTGCTGGATTTCTCTCAGAACAGTTCTTTCTATGATTGCTACCAACTAAGCATGACCGTTCCCCAATATAAAAAAAAAAAAAGTTGAATACTCTAGCTTTAATTAGTTGTGCCTTGATCTGTTAAATAAGGTTAATGTTGTTTTTCGGTGGAATTACCCTTTAATTAGCCTGTTGTAACGTCATTATAGCTATTCGCTGCCAGTTGTGGACAACTAACTAACGTTAATTAACAGTTAGGAACACAAATGTAAGTTAACTGACATGGTTAAGTAGCTTTTGTAGCTAGTTAGCTCATTATAGTCAATTTGTTTGAAAAAAAAAAAAAAATCTAGTAACTAACAGCGAACCAATCATCTCAGAGACAAATAGCTAGCCAGCTACATAAGCTACTAACAGAATTTCAGTAACGTTCGTGTAGTCGTCCACTCATTCCAGAGGGTTAAAAACATTCATACCAGGCCAGTTCTCTAGCTACGAGACACAAATAGCTAGCTGGGTCATTCTCACGAAATCCCGATTTCAAAGATTCCAAACATCCAAATTTTAAAAAGACATAAATAAGGAATTTCTTTTTTGAAACATAGAAAACAAGGTCTTAGGTAATCAGGACTATAATCTAAAAAAATATATATATTGACACTATATCACATTTTTACACCTTTCACCAAACAAGTCCTTGAAAATTCTCATTACCGCAACTATCCAAAACACCTAAAAAATTATAAAAACTAATTATTATTTGTAATTTTGAAAATGAATGATTAACAGGCTTGAACAGAGTAACATGAAACTCTGGGGAAAAGTTTTTTTTTACATAAATACATTTATTTAATTTTACTGATTTCTCTCATTACCGCAACACCTCCTACAATCTACAACCTGTTTTTTGTGATATTTCATGGAAACCCGACATATTTTAAAAGTCATTCTGAAAAACTGAAATAAGAAAACTTATATATTCTTTAGACAAATTGAAAAGCAAAAAAATTTAAAGTTAATTAAGGAATGAACCCACAATTAGCATCTGTTTCGGTAATGATATACATGTTTCGGAAATGAGGTTGATGATTTCGGAAATGAGAATTTGTGATTTTTTTTTTTAATTCTTGCATTCATACATTTTTTATTCTTGCATTCATAAGATAATCTAACTAATTCAATATCAAGGACACCTGACACACCTACCTACACACTAACCCACCCGTTCACGTGCAAAGAACACAAAAGTGCACAATTTTAAAAAAGTTCAATTCATATTTATTCTGAAAAACAAGTAGGCATATACAAAATGCAATATATAAAAACAGAACACAAACAATCAAACTTTGTTTGACATTTGACAAAATGTGAAACATGTTTATAAAAAGAACTTGAAAAGAACTGAATAAAAATTCAAAAAACAAGTAGGCCTATACAAAATGCAATAATAACAGAACACAATCATGACAAAATGTGAAACATGCTTAGACCTATAGAACCCCACCCACAATTAGAATATGAAATAAGAGCTCCAATAGACCAAACACAGACAGCAAACAGCATAGCATATAATAATCAGTAACCAAGCAAGGGCCAGACAATATGAAGCAGTAATGACTGCATAAAACCTACTCCATAGACAATTATGTCGTTTTTTGTTGCAATTTTTAATGTCATTTTGTAATTGTTATTTTTCTCAGCCCTAGTCTGTCTTATACATCAGTCCTCAGCTATTACAACAATAGCTCTTCCATCTTATCAATTAAAAAGTACTTCATAGTTTATTTTATTCAAAGGCAGCCAAAAATGGTGCACAAACACACACACTCACTCCCACACAGCAGTGTTTTATACACGCTTCTTTCTGTGCTGAGCCCAGATCTCAGGCACAACACTGAAATGCCGAGCAGACGATGTGGCAGGTAGTGGCTCTGGGATGATGCATTTGATATCATCCCGGTAATACCACACTTTCTCTCCATCAAATCTGATAGAGGGAATGTAGAATTTGTAATGAAACAGAAGATAAAGCAAAAATATCAACAGTTAGTAAATAACATTTAATTTGTCCAGAATTCCACGACTGTATTGTAACAGTAAAACTATGGAGAAGGGTCCAACTGCAGCCCTCACCCCTCAAGTCACGCTATTTGTGTGAGCCAATGGGGTTTGAGCACATGAAACACATGACCTCACTCCTCAGGTCCCAGTTCTGTGAGTTGGGTTAGTCGTACAAAGTAGGATACTAACGTGAAGATGTTGGATCTAATGTGAGAGAACATCATTTGAAGTCATTAAATATTACAACAATGCTCATAATGTATTCACATTTGTATTCCGAATAAATGCTTTGTTGAAAATGCATTAAGCTACGGATCTGACTGCTAGCCTGTTAGCTTACTACTGTAATTTCCCATAGAGGTTAATAAGTTAGCCAACATTGTCATGTTCCCTTCAGCCTGGTCCTCAGCCCAGCCCTCAGTTTCCTTCAGTTTCCCTCAACTCCTCAGTCTACACACCTGCCTACCATCATCACATTCTGGAACCCTGACATCATTATATTCTAGAACATCATCACATGACATCATGCCATGACATCATCACCTATCCTGTATATCAAGTCTGATTCTTGGTCCACTCCACGTTAGTGTCGTTTCTGCTCTCATGGATCACACCTTATCCATCGCCTGTCTGTCTCTTGGTCTGCCTGCTGTTCCCCGTCTTCATTTTTTATCTTTTTATTTTTTTTATCTCTCTCTCTCCTGCGTTTGTGTTCTGCACTTGGGTTCACTTGAACTCTGTAACAAACATTAGCTTACAGTTTACTGCATACAGCCTGTGGTAGCTCATTAGCCGCTAGCATCTAGTTATTAAGTCCAACCAGCAGGGAGCGATAATACCTGCATGACAGGGACCTGAAGTAAAGTCTGAGGGGCATGACAAGTGAGGTCTGAGGAGGGACATAATGAGTGAGGTCTGCAGTTGGACCCTTTTGAAACAAGTAGTAATAGTGTGATTCTCGGACCAGCTGAGAGGAGCTAGCTAGTCAGCTAGCTAGCAATACAGATAGCTAAAGTATTGTGGCTGGTCAAATATCAGTTTATTGGACATAGCAAATATCACATTACCTGAAACTTAAAAAAAATAGTCTGTATGATTAAATTCTCATTACCGAAACAGATGTTCTCTCTACCGCAACTGGCCTTAAACTGTAGCGGTAAGTGAGAATGGTGTTGCGGAGGATGAGGGACGCTAGCATGTTTTGCTAACAATAGAGAAGCCATGATGACTGAGCACTTTTTACTCAATGTACTTAATTAGGCATTAAGTAAGTATATTTTCATAGAAAATTTTAAATCTAATGTTTTTCTAAATATGGAAAACTACCTGTATCGGTAATGATAATCAATACTGTCGTGTACACAGTCTGACAAGAAAAAGTTAAACTTTTAACTGGAGAAATATAAAGAAATCTGCTTACCTGGTAGCCATCTTGAAGGTACTGGCAGATGTGTCGCTTCATTCAAAATCAAACTTTATTTAAAATTCTGTGTGTGTGTGTGTAAGTCCTTCAAAAATGTTGCGGAGGATGAGAACATCAGTCATGGACACTTCATTTTTACTCTATTTTTTCATTATTATTATATATGAATATTCAGTTAATAGTGTTTCTGTCATTTGAAAACATCTAGTTGAACATCCTTTTATTTTTTCCAGAATATTCTCATTTTACTCTGTTTAAATTACAACATAACATATACTCAGACAGAGTTGGACGCATTGCGGTAATGAGAATTTCAGCAGAAAATGCAATAAAAACCAAAAATAATTAGTTTTTTTGTTGAAATTACTCATTGTGCAAGGTAGAGAACACTATTATCTTTATTATGATATTTTGTTATGTTACTAAATTACCTGTTTTATATTTAAAATCATTACTGCCATGGTAGTTTAATGGTTTCATGAGAATGACCCAGCTATCCAGTTAGCTAGCTACATAAGCTACTTAACAGAATGTCAGTAATGTTCACATAGTTGTCCACTTATTCCAGAAGGTTAAAAACATTCATACCAGGGACTTTAGCTATGACAACGCCTAGAGTTGTCTCTATAATGCGTAAAACAACTCGACTATAACTTTGTTATCGAATCGTGTCAAGTAAAACACGCATTGTTGAGATGACTGACAGGTGGAAGCCTGTGAAAATGTTAACACATCGCTTCAGAATGCATTCTATTTTGCCACCTTTATAGTGTAGTGGCGACATATTAACGGCAAAGATGGGAGGCGCTGTGTTCCTTTTTTACCTTTGAATAACCATTTGAATGTTACAACCTTTATAGTGTAGTATTTTTTTTCATAATGAAATTTCAGATGCCTTTTTAGAGAATGCAAATACAGATAAGGTAATTGACATTTAAATTATCATGTTGACACCATTAATGCATAATCACGTGAAAAATATCCATTCAGTTGAAATACATTTTAATTGTTTTATATTTGCATTATGATTTGAATAAAGCTAATCATAAATAAAATATCTGTTTATATGATATGTCAATACTAGTATATGAACTGGCAAATTACATTATTTAATTTTGAGACTAAATGTATATATACGAGTGGGAAATTGAAATTGAAATTTATTACATTGCCATTTTATTACATTGTCATTTTAATTTTGCCTGCCATATGCTTCCACAAGCTGAAACCTCTCAGGCTGAGTCGGAGTATGTCGATTTGATCGCACAAAGATTCAGGCTGCCAACTGTTAGTGCAAGTACTATTTCACTCAGGACTTCAGCGAGAGTGCTGGGAAGACTGTAACCGATGAGCTCAGGCCTCTAATAAATTTCACTAGTCTTCCATGCAGCACTGAAGAGTGAAAGGGGATTCAGCCATATAAATCTAATAATTACTCCGAACCGCACAAAGTTACTGATTGATCAGGTATCGGCCTCGATGTTCATAGAGTTACACAGGCTACCTCTAAGGCATTGGGATCCGACAGGCTGAGATGCCATCGCTCTGCTGAAGACAGGGGAACGAGACCTGCAACAGAATCCCACAAGGATCCTCCTGACCCGTGGTGGCGATTTCTTGGACTGTGTTTTGAGAGCAGGGAGCACCTTAGTCAGTGTAAAAAGTGAGTAAAACTGGTGACTAACATACTCATACATTTTGGTTTTATTGAGGCAGCGTCCCCCTGCTGTGCTTGCTGTGTTTGGTAGTTACCTGCATCTTGAGTTTGGCGTGAGTTAGTTCACAGATCCTGTCTGTCTGCTATAGTTATGAATTTGGATGATTTGTGTGGTTGTGAAGCACATTATAGTATATTATGAATGCTGTTAATAATGTTAGTTTTTGTAATACAGTAGCTAGTTTGTGTGCTTACCTTTTCACCGCTATATTTCCACCTGGAAACAAGGCTACCTGTATGTCCATGCATTGTGCGTTGTTAAACACAGACAGTTTGTCTATTTGGTTATGTGAAGTGTGTGTGTGTGGCATTTGTAATTGTTTGTTTAGGTTGTTGATCTATCAGTGTTTTTATCTAACCCTGTAAGGTGTAAGATCACAAATATGTGATTAGAATGTTCCAAACTGAACATTCTAATGCTGATGTACCAATCACTACTGATAATTGAAAATAATGGAGTTCTAGAACAGTGACTTTGAATTTCGAAAAAAAGCATTCCAAAAAACTATTCTTCAAAGGGTTAATGCCCACATAACGTATTGTCCATTCGTGATGACGTCATCAACATAGAGCTCCGCCCACTAAAAAAAAATCCTACTACACCACTGTCTTTTGGAAAATATGGACAACACAACAAGTAATAGTAACATAAAATTCAAGAGGCTGTCAGCAAAATAATCCGAGCCAGCCAGGAATCGAACCTAGAACCATCTGATCCGTAGTCAGACGCGTTATCTGTTGTCAGCAAAAGAATCCCGAGCCAGCCAGGAGTCGAACCTGGAATCTTCTGATCCGTAGTCAGACGCGTTATCCATTGCGCCACTGGCCCTACGTAGTCTGCTGTTTTCTGGCCAATCATTTCACTAACCAGTGCACAGAACGTAAAACGTCAACATGTTTTAGAACCATGGACAGAGTCAGTCCATATATATAAACTCGACTTTATTCGGCTAGTTTTAAAACGAGTTATGTCTGAATCTGTAGCTACTTTGTACCCATATCCAGCTAAATAAATTAAACAATTGTGCTTTTATAAAATGAAAGAACTGTAGCCTAAAAACTGAGCATGCGTAGGGTCAGAGGATTTTTTTTAAATAACGTTACCTGGTTACAGCTGCTTTCTGCTAACCTACAGAAGTTCGGTGCAGTAGCCTAATAAACCTCAAGAAATCTCATGCCAGAGTCAGACCTATGTGATGTCCTCCCTCGATCCTAATCTCCTCCGGTCCAGCATCCCCGGTTCAAGAGACCAAAGTTGGTAGCTCTGTTAATTTCTTGCTAGTTAATGTCACAACTGGTACAATTAACTTATCGGTAGTTAGCTTGCCAGTTGGCTTGTCCTGACCTTTTTCATACAGTACGTTAGCTAGCTACCTAACGATATATTATAGGCTACAGTTGTAAACGCATCGTATCAACGATAATAGTGTGATATGTGAGGGAATACATTTACGCGGAAAACATCGAAGCGATGCCCGTGCGCCTCTAATGGCAAGTTCGTTCGTTGTTTATTAAAGTCCAGCACTAATAGCCATTTATTGGTAAATTCTTGATAGGGATACTGGCCGCGATTGGCCATAAGCATTGGCCTGGTAGAGACTCACTGCTGCCGTGGGGTGCTAGTACTAGCCAACTTTACCAAGTGTTAATACGATCCAAAAGCCGAGCACGTCAAAAATACTGACTTTTAAAAACATGTTTACAGACCTGCAATGTAATGAGCATAGGCAATCAATTTCTACTAAATTAGACAATCAAGACGAAACATAACATTTGACTAAAGTAGGCCATAGTCCCAATTATTTAGGGTCTGTTTATGAGGGATCGTCTTCTGGATGTGTAGCCTACGAGAGGCAATGCTCGCACACAGCCTGGGCTCACCTGAGAGGAACTGACAATCCTTCGCTTGTCTCTGCACCAGTCCATGCACAGAACTTTATTTCCATGTCCCTTCAGCGTTCGCCTTGTCTTCATGACAAATTGCCCCAACGACTCCACCTTCTCTGCCACCTGATGCACTGATCAGAAGCAGAGATAAGGTTCAACACTACAACAGCAACTTAGCCATTTCACTCGAGTATTTGTATAATAATTCTAACAATTAGTGTTAATGTTGCTTTGTGATCATTTTATTGCGGGGACCTGATATCTAACGCGATTGTAAACGGTGTGATACACTGTGGTACGTTATGCCTTTTAAAAAACAATATTTATTCTCGCCACTGTCTCTACAGACGCAAAAAAACCAAACAAAAAGCAACATATACTACCCCTTGGTGAGTCTGCAATAAGACACATAAGGACACGATCCAAGTGCATTTATTTGTATAATCGTTAAATGCCCATCCCTCTTGTGTTTCCTGTCTATTGAGATGACAGAATATAACATTTTTGAATAGGCTACATATTTTACAAATTTGGACATCAAGTCTTTCGCCCACGTGCAACCAGTTTTACTCAGTTCTATAACCTACCATTTACAATAGGCTACCCAATTTTAATCTACAGGCATAACAAGCAACGGTTGCCTATAATTCACTGTGTTCTTGGCGCTCCAACAGCGAGCATTTGTTTTTTAGAATAAAAGCCAACAGTCATACTCTCTTCTATTCAAAGCGATAGCCTATTATAAATCGAAACCGAAAAATGATCGAACTGTCACATAACCAACCCCCTACAAGGCTACGATGAAAAAACGAGCGTTCGTGTTTTTCATCTCAATTGCTTCAATGCTACCAGCCTTCTTTAGAAGGGATGCGATTTGCGAGGGCCTTCTCATCCTCACTCACGTTCAACATCGTGCAGTTTGGCTCTCTCCTCCTCCAGCTTCGTCTTCAGGTTATCCGACTCCGATTTCAGTGTCGCCAGGGTCTCATTTGGTGCTAGCCCCTGACATGCCATCTTTAAAAGAAGAGAGGCGAGAGGAATGAGATGTTTTGTCGCGGTCAGTGTGCCTCTGACAAGGCTCTGCCTTGCACTCGCAGCTGATGCAGCTGCAGTGACGTCACTTGGGAGATGCTCCTTTTAACAACACATAGTATAGAGTATAGTAGCCAGTGCTAGGGTAATATTCTGGTAGGGTAATAGAGTAGGCTACTTCAAATTTCCCTGCTTGTAGTCGATAATCAAATTCGCGTGAATTCATGTGATTTTATTGACTATATGAAATTCTACGGATAAATTCAGAAATAAATTCTGAATGGGTTTCTTGGGTTTGATACCAGCATCTGTCGTGAACATTATTTACTACAATAATAGCCTTGGCTACGCGCTGTTATGTCGAACTTAATTAAACCAAAAGAGCAAACAAATTGATGAGGTGTGTGGGGCAAATGGAACACGTGATGATATTCATAACATCCCCTGACCCCGAGCTCTTGTTGCGTAAGGGTAGCCTATATTGGGTTCGTGAAGGCATGTGTCGGCTGTCAGAACGTCAGCGCTTTGGACCTCTCCCTAAAGAAGCGCGATAACAGTAGCCTAGCTCTCTGAGCTATCTGCTCTACTGCTGGCGTGTGAGATTAGGTCTGGCGTACTCAGTAGTGTTAGTCTGAAAGCCGTAAAGCACTCGCCACTTAAGCGACCAGTGCCCTGGACTAAGCTATAACTACTAGCCTATGAGGCTATTAAATGGGTTCACGGTAGAAAAACGTAATTATCGTGAGGGTGGTGTTGAAAATGCAAAAATCTAAACAAATTACATTAACGGAGAAATCACGTATCCTATAGGGTAGCTTCAGATAAATGTGTATTGCATTATAGGCACCTCGCATCGCTGCTTTTCCAAAGCATGTAGCCTGTAGTGTTTTCAATGTTACGTGGTCCATTCGCCACCAACTAGGATTCGAGGCTACAACAAGGTGGTATTTCACAAAGCTGGCTACCTTTCGTAAAAATGTAGAATTTGATGACACCCGATTGGATGAGAGCTGGGGTAGGAATATTTACAGACGTTTACACGCCAACTCCTTAATCCAGTTTTGTGAAACACCCCTAGCAGGGCGCAAAGATGTGAAGCCTGAAGTGAAACGAACATCAGTCCCGATTAAAATGCAACGAGCTAGCCAGGAGTCGAACCTAGAATCTTCTGATCCGTAGTCAGACGCGTTATCCATTGCGCCACTGGCCCATTTACAGAGCAGCAAACATGTTGCAGTGAAAATGATTTATTTTTTATTGAATGTCCCCTGTAGTGTAGGTCTCAGCATAGTATAATATACATGCATGTTTCTTGATATTAAGACTCATATCCCCTACAGGGGACAAAAATTATTTGCCAGGGACATAGAAGAATGTGGAGGCATATTGAGGCAACGTTTGTTCAACACGTGGTCTCTGATGGTGCAAGATAGCGGTGTTGTGATAAAATTGACTTTGGATAAGGGGTGCTGGGACAGGTTTCTACCTCCTCCACACACAGGGAGCAGTAGTTAATCGGTTCATTCTTCAGGTATATGTTCATCAGCGGCTTGGACAAGTGGCAGTTGTCACAAGGGCCAAATGTTATGGCCAGGAAAGTTTGGTCACACATCTTTGGGAGTGGTCACACACTTAGTCCTGAAACAGAAGGGAACGAAAAAGACAAAAGTCCCTTTCATTTTCTCCCCTCCCATGACACTGTTTCAACATGGAACACTTTTAGAACCATCAAAACGGTCTGCATATAATTAACAAAAAATATAGGCCTAACATCATAAATGACGCTCAAAACATTCACCGTCACAGGTACATTATGAGCCAACCTGAAAAATTTCATGCTGTGCCACTTTTAATGTGCATTTGTGCGCTCATCCTTGTGATCCCACTCATTTAAGCACAGAATCCATTTACTATAAAATACCAGGCCCTGAGTCTTTGGTTTCAGATACCAAGTCTTCTAGATAAAGATCCCTTTCCCCACTGTTCTCTTTCAGCACCCTGTGGCCTCTTAGAGAGGTGACAGCTGTATATGGGATAAGTAGTGTGTAATCTCCCCGATAAGGATCATGCAGTCCCAGCACAAGCAAAAGAGCAGTGTTCCTATTCTGGGGGAATCCTATTTACATTGAACGTTAGAGCATTAACTCTTTGGTTTGCTCCTATAGCAGACCAGAATATGATTCAGCTTTTAACCTTGATCTACTCCTTACATGTATGTCTAATCATGCATAGTATTGACATCTGTCACCATTCCATGGTGGGTGCTTAGCAGGGTTGGGGTCAATACCATTTCACTTCAGGAAATTAATTGAAATTGGCTGAAACAAACCCTGGTGCTTAGATACCATATTCTGATGAAGGTAATACAATCACACTGACAATCAAAATGATTCAATCTGATCAAATATATTCCAAGCATTTAATTCATTGTGCTTTATACCGCGAACGGCGTCTTGGCAGTCTAAACATGGATCTTGAATGGGATTGCTTCAACAGCTCTATGCAGTACATGTATCTCAGCGGATTTATTTAGCTGGAAAAAATCTTAAAGTGAATTAAAATGAACTGAAACACATTCATAGATGTTTCAAGAAAGCAAGTAGTACTTTATGCCTAGCTGTCAAACCAAAAAGTCCTAGTCTTTGTTGCTAAGTAACAATCATTAAATTAAATTACGCAAATTAAAACCTCAACAGCAGTATTACAATTCAAAGGAGACAGACCTATACATGGAATAAAAGCAAAATGAAGCCCATACCTTACGAGATGCTTTAGTGGAACTACACTCACAGAAGCCTGTGTTGTGTCTTACAGGTAAAGCAGATTGAACCTGTGATACTGAAACAGTAAGCTCCTTAGAGAAGCATTAAAGTTTTTGCATTGCCTTGGCATTAGTGTGAGTTACAGGGTCAAATTACAAAAATAGAATCTTGTCATAAGAGCGATACATAGTAAAAATGTCCTGTGTTAATTCAACTCTATAACAGAGTTTATATGAATCAACTTTGGCCATAGTGGACTCATATAAACTCTGTAAGAGCTGATTTAACACTGTGTAAAATGTCAAACACAATTTTGCTTCAGCCATAAATACTAAGACATTAAGACTATGACTATTCGGGATTACATAATCAGAGTAAACTAACAGAATATATTTGTAAGTGCAACACATCACTAAAACAATGTGGTATCAAATGGACAAATTTATTTAATTATTTGTTAGAGAAAATATCTGGCACACCAAAGATGACAGAAAATTATGTTACTTCACAGAATTGACACGTAAACAATTTAAGACATTTACGAGATGAATGAATGCTTTGGTATAAAGTACGTTATTTGAATTACGGACTACCAAAAGAAGATACAACTAAAGATTATTGAACCATTCCATTAAAATATTTGGATCACTTTTTATGAAGTCTATACATCTAGTATTTACATCTATGTAGTTTACCATGAACATTACCATGCTGTACATTAGAGTGTAGTCAGCTGCGTTTTGAGCTATGTCCGAGACATGTTCGCACATTTGTGAAATGTTAAAAGAAAAGATAAATATTTTCACTCGCAATACATGAAGAGGTTTGACCTTTGACTTAGACAATATTATTAGACAGGTGAGGTTGATGTAGTCGGTAGGCACATAATTAAAAATTACATTCACAGTCCTGGAAATCTAATTTTCTTTACAATTCTAACAAAGACAGTGATGATGCTGTCCATCCTCCCATGTCAATCTCAGAGTACATAATAATAATGCCTGCTCACAATTACTGATGAAAAGTAAAAACAATCTGGAGTGAAATGAACACTGATCACCACTTAAAGGCAGTGCCGCATTAGCATCTCTTAATGCATTTAAAAAAAACATTTTACATTAGATTTAAAAACAATTCCAATTTTTACATCTTACATACACATGGACATTTTTTTATATTGAAATATGTATTGCTAATCCTTGATTCAGGACCATAAATTTTGCTTTAAAATTAAGCCAGGATTTATTGGTTATTGGGATGGGTGAGTGTGGCTATCAGATCTTAGTTAGGAAGCCCAGTTTGAGGCTGCTGGGAACCTGGATCAGTTCCAGGGCTTGAGGGGAGGGGCTAAAGGGGAAAGTGACCTGGAAGCGATACTGAGCATCCAGCATCAACTGTGTGGATCCTCCACGGCCCTGTAATAATGACTGAAACAAAATATATAATCAATAGAATTGTCAAATCATCTGTATTATTAATATGAAACTGAAAATGTGTCATTATCTTCCCATTCCATTTGTTCAATTAGAATCAAGATGGTAATGCAATTAAATCTCACCTGAACCTTCCGAACAAATGATGGTGCCACTCTTTTCTCAAAATCATCTATGGGTGTGTAAGAGTTCAGAATCTTGACAATCTGGAATATGACAACATAACAGTACAATTTACCAACAGTTAGATTTGTTTTTTTATACATACAATCCCATTTACACAGCTGCATAGTTACTGAAGTAATCCTGGTTAAGTACTTTGCTCAAGGGTACAATGGCAGTGGCCAACCCACAGGCTCCTGTAAACGCTCTGGGAATTCCACCTACAACCTTGGAGTTGCAAGCCCAATTCCCTAATCATCATGCTACACTGCGATTCCCTCATGTGAAAGGGGCGGGTGGAGAAGCTTACTGGCATGGGCTGTTACCTGTACAGCGTTGAGCTCGGTGCACCTCTTGGAGATTTCCGTGGCATCTTCGTCGGTGGACTTGTTGACCTGGAGAAGCCAGGCAACCTGGGACAGTGGCTCCATGGTGTCCATGGCATTGGAGTGTAGCAAATCTTTCTCCTTTATCCACTCCTCCAGATAACTAATGTTACATCTGCCACACACAGACACAAACACACCTGGTTAATCAAATTGCCTTCTGATAAAAACAGAACTATGGTAACAGAAAAAAGAAGAAAAAAACAACAAATATGACCACATCTGCTGCTATACCACAATGCAAGACTGACACATGAATACAAATGTAGTTATCAAACAATCTAGTTGTTTTGCAATTAGTAGTTTTCGAATGAAACTAGTGGCCCGCGTTGCATTATGGGATATCAAACATAAGCACAAAAACAAAAAATGTCAGAGAAATGTTCATAGCATGTCACCTGATCTGCATGCCCTTCCTGCAGGAGCACATGTCCTTGCGGAGCAGGATGTTGTTGAGGGTGGACGCCCCCACAAGAAATAACTGCTGCTTGACCACCTGCTTGATGAGCTCGGGGTCAGCGCCATGTTGGCTCATGGCAGAGTGGAATTGGCTGAGCTGTTGCAAGATGGAGGAGATGGTGAAGGCCTCTGCGTCCTCGTAGGTGCTGGCAGAGCGCTTGCGGAAGCCCGTGGGCTTCATGCTGGAGATGCCCTGCAGGCTTTCGTGCTCAAGCATCCCAGGCACTGAAGTAAATGGAAGGGGGAATTTAATGGCTTATTTACTGAGTAGGTGGAATCATAAGAATGACCTTTGTCCTTGATCTATATCAGTGTTTGTTTAGCTCGTTTTGGCTTAAGTGAAAATCACAATGGACTGGGAAATATAATAACCCCTTAAAGGTCTTCTGAGCAGACCTGGGCTGTGTCCGAATCAGAGCCCTATCTACCGCGCCCGGTCTTCTGCGTACAGTGCACTGGCAGAAGTGTGCTGTTTAATGTGCACTGTTTAGCAGTCCGCGAAAAATATCCGCCATACTATTTTCCAACCGTACTGTGGAAGCGTCGTAAGCAGGTCATAATACGTCCCACCAGTGTTGCCATGTCTGCAATACTTTCAAAGTGCAGTCACAGGTAAAAATGAAAAGTCGCAAAGCACACACTTATTTTTAAATAAAAATATGATGATTTCTTTTAAAAATATATTTTGGGCTAGTTTTGAGTCGCCATTTGGCTGGAAAGTCTTGCAAGGTCTGGCAACCCTGTGCCCCACCCTTGCGCTGCCATGTCACGTGTCGTTTTTGCACCTCATTTTTTAAAACGAAGCTTCAGTTCATATTTATGCGACCAAAACGTTTGTGTACATCTTGAAGTGTGCTCCAGAATGTACTCTGCGAAACCCCAGAAGTAAGTGTGTCATCCGGGTGTTTCAAGTATACTGACTTTCTCGTCCCATCTACTCACCAAGGCTACTCAGTAGTGTGGAAGAGTGCTGATTCAGACACGGCCCCAGTTTTTGTCAGGAAACCTAAACTGTGTTACCGATGCATCCACAAGAGGGAGCCAGCACTGATCTCCATTCAGTCGTGAAACTGAACACTTAAGTTTTTTTTCCTCTTTGACCTTTCTAGTGCATGGTCACCATAACAACATGGGAGGTCTTTGCCACAAATTATCTTAGATAGACATGTTATATTAAATACTCCTCTCACCTATCATAGGAGTGAGGTCTTTCTCAATGACAGTAATAAACTGATGGTAGATGCGGATGGCAAGGTCGCTGAAGACCTGTCTGTGTTCGGAGAGGTCGAAATTCTGCAGGCAGTTTTTGTTCTGGCGGGGGGTGTTGTGCTTCATGAATTCCTTCAAGGAAGAAAACCAACATTATGAGGTCACTTTCATGTGACATAATGTGTGCTGTACTACCAAAAAAGCTTAAATTTCTAATTTAATTCAAGGCTAATGTTTTCTAGCAAAACAAACTAAATAAATTTGAAAAGTAACCCAAAGAAACCCAAGGTAAGCTGACAACAAACTGATTTATAAGCCCTAATTTATTATTTCTGTCTTCTAATACACAAATTTAAGATAATCTCTTTTCATATTACTGTAATGTTCATATATAGTCAAGCCGGAAAGTCTGCACACCCCTTTCACCTTCTCCACGTTTTATTACGTTACAGACTTATACTACAATAGATTGAGTTCATTTTTTGCCTCAAACATCTACACACAATAGCCAATAATGACAAAGTGAAAACAGGTTTTTAGAAAATATGCAATTTTATGTTACTGACAAAATAGGTTATTTAGGGGTTACATATCTGTACACACCCTTAGCCTAATACTTGGTTGCTGCACCTTTGGCAGCAATTACAGCTTCAAGGCGTCTTGGGAAAGAAGCTACGAGCTTGGCACACTTGTTTCTGGACATTTCTGCTCATTCCTCTTGGCATATCCTTGCAAGCTCCGTCAGGTTGGATGGGGAGCGTCGGTACACAGCCATTTTCAGCTCTTTCCACAGATGTTCAATTGGATTCAGGTCTGGGCTCTGGCTGGGCCACTCAAGGACATGCACAGACTTTCTCCGAAGCCACTCCTTTGTTCTCTTGGCTGTGTGCTTCGGGTCGTTGTCATGTAGGAAGGTAAACCTTCGCCCCAGTCTGAGGTCCAGAGCGCTCTGGAGCAGGTTTTCTTCAAGGATCTCAGTGTACTTAGCTGCATTCATCTTTCCCTCTATCAGGACTAGTCGCCCCGTTCCCGCTGCTGAAAAACATCCCCACATCATGATGCTGCCACCGCCATGCTTCACTGTAGGGATGGTATTAGCCAGGTGATGAGCGGTGCCTGGTTTCCTCCAGACATGACGCTTGGTATTCAGGCCAAAAAGTTACATTTTGGTTTCATCAGACCAAAGAATCTTGATTCTCATGGTTTGAGAGTCCTCTAGGTGCCTTTTGGCAAACTCCAAGCGGACTGTGATGTGCCTTTTACTAAGGAGGGGCTTCCGTCTGGCCACTCTACCATAAAGGCCTGATTGGTGGAGTGCTGCCTGGATGGTTGATCTTCTGAAAGGTTCTCCCATCTCCACAAGGATACGCTGGAGCTCTGTCAGAGTGACCCTCGGGTTCCTGCTCACCTCCCTGGCCGAGGCCCGTCTTCCCCGATTGCTCAGTTTGGCCGGGCGGCCAGGTCTCGGAAGATTCTTGGTGGTTCCAAACTTCTTCCATTTACGAATGACGGTGGCCACTGTGCTCTTTGGGACCTGTAAAGCTGCAGAGATTTTTCCGTACCCTTCTCCAGATCTATGCCTTGACACAATCCTGTTTCTGAGGTCTGCAGATAATTCCTTTGACCCCATGGCTTGGAGTTTGCTCTGACATGCACTGTCAACTGTGGGACCTTATATAGGCAGGTGTTGGCAATCCCCAATCATGTCCAATCAATTGAATATATCACAGGTGGACTCCAATTAAGTTGTAGAAACATCTCAAGCAGTATCAGTGGAAACAAAATGCACCTCAGCTCACTTTTGGGTGTCATATCAAAGGGTGTGCACACTTGTGTACATATGATATTTTACATTTAGATTTTTAATAAATTAGCACAAATGTCTAAAAACTGGTTTTCACTTTGTCATTATGGGCTATTTTGTGTAGAATTGTGAGACAAAAAATGAACTCAATCTATTGTAGAATATGTCTGTAACGTAATACAACGTGGAGAAGGTGAAAGGGGTGTGCAGACTTTCCGGCTTGACTGTATATACAGAGTGGTGACAAATTAAAAGAAAAACCAACATAAAGTGTCATAGTAAGGTGTTGGACCACCACAAGCTGCCACAACAGCTTCAATGCACTTTGGCATAGATTCTAGTGTCTGAAACTCTACTGGAGGGATGGAACATCATTCTTCCAAAAGATATTCCCTCATTTGGTGTTTTGATGATGGTGGTGGAGAGCGCTGTCTAACACTTCGATCCTAAATCTCCCATAGGTGTTCAATTGGGTTGAGATCTGGTGACTGCGAAGGCCATAGCATATGATTCACCTAATTTTCATACTCATCAAACCATTCAGTGACCCCTCATGCCCTGTGGATGGGGGCATTGTCATCCTGGAAGAGACCACTCCTACCAGGATAGGGTAAAGGTTATCACTCAGAATAACTATGTATTGATTTGCAGTGACTCTTCCCTCTATGGGGACAAGTGGACCCAAACCATGCAGGGTAAACCCCCCCCACAGCATAAGAGTGCCACCGGACCCCTTCACCATAGGGCATTTTCCTTTTAATTTGTCACCCGTCCGTATGTACAATATTTGAATTGACACCACTGAAAAAACACTTATTTTTAAAATAATAAAAGAAGGGTTTTCCCCTTTTTTCCTCCCCAATTTGGAATGCCCAATCACATATACAGTACCTACTGCTGCAACGACCACTTTTGATTCACTTTTGATTGCACAGACATGAGTCGGAGGAAGACACTTCAAGTGCAGCTCAACAGGCAGACTTGCAGGTGCAATGAGTCTACAATGGTCTGAATTTGATACAGACCATGTGAAAAACATTTCTACACACTTTGTAAGGTACTATCTACGCCCATTTTGGACACGAGTGATGGAGATGAGTCATGTTCTTGTTTCCACAATGTTGTACCTCCTCCCCACTGTATTGCTTCAGACAGTTGATCAGGTGGTACGTGTTGGCCAGCCAGAAGGACAGCATCTCAAAGTCTTCCTGGTGGGCCTGGATTAGGGAGGAAGGACAGTGACAAGCACGGTAACATGAACAGCGACCATCAAAAATCATAGCTGCATTTCCTGTAGGGATGAAATAAAATACCAGTGTGGTACATTTTAAATATTTATATGGAGTTGTAATATTTCTACGGTCTGTACTACAGTATTATGGATATGCTATCTGTGCTGGTAAATTGGAACATGTTGTTCATGTTAAGTACATGTTCTCTATGCATCACTGGCTTGTACTCTTATGCGCAATATTTTCCGGACGGATGGACTCACTCAGTTAGCTACTATCACTGTTCTAGGCTTGGCGCCCGGCAAAAACACAAACCATCATAAAGAAAATTTGGGACAAAGTGTCCATTTTCACTCCACTTTTGGCCTACCCACCTCTACTTTGAAGACCTACAGTTCGACAACAGTAAATGATAAAAACAATGTATTGACCTCATTGTAATAACAAAGACTTGCTCTACAACATGGGTCATGTTTGAATACTGTGACTTAGCCAGTTCTTTGCATTAAGAAATAATTTAAATTAATAATCTAATTATCTCAAAACTACTTTTTAAAATATTGCCCAATTTTCAATATATTCTATACAGTTCGATGTATACACGTCAATTTACAGAGTGAAATCTCTTGTACTTTTCATTTTACAGCACTATTATAAGGAGTGATTGACTGGTTAGAGCAGGGCCATAGAGCTCCGGTCCTGGTTTTTCTTCCAACCAATTACCTTAGTTTGAGTTTTCTGACAGCTCTATATAAACTACACTGGTTCACTCCTGTACTTGAGCACAGTACCATCTTTATGATACACCTGCAGTATGCGGCTGTACCTGGTGCTTATACAAATGTCAGATCAAGATATGATTCAGCTAATTCAATAATTAAGAGCAGAAGTTGGTACAAAATCCTGAAACGGATTAGCCCATCCAGAACTAAAAGGAATGAGAACTCAATGCTGACAATCTGTCAGTTGAACTTGTTAGATAATTATGAATTGCAAAATGTAGTCTTACCATAACAATCTGTTTTATACCACCAACTATAGCATTCATGAGTGACTTGAGCTTGCTGTCATCACTGAGGTAGTCGGCGTGACGAACACACATGAAGAGAACATGGGCAACCAGGCCAGGAATCATATTGACCGCCACCCCCCGTGGCTTTAAGTCTGTAAGAAGTGCACAGGTCAGTGAGCACAAGAGATCCACACACACAATCAACACAATCAAATTCACCAGGACACATCCCCAAATAGCCAAAACTGCCCCTCAACAACAGGGGATCCAAATGTGCCAACACAATGCACTCCACAACTCAAAGTAATACATCCACAATACATCCACAACTCAAAGTAACCCATCTCAGATCTGTTATTGAGCATACTCTCAACATTACCCGATTAAATCTGTAATAGAGTCTGCTGTCTGCAAGGACTCTTCATCACATATTTATGCAAACATTGCCAATACTCATTGATAGCAACATAGCAAGAACATTGACATCTAGATCAAAGACCAAGATGGTAGCATTGTCTTGATACCTAGAATAATGTGTTGAATAAGTTTTGATTCCTCGTCTCTCTTGTATTCCAGCATTCCGAGGTAATCTTTAGGGACAGCAGGTGCTGGGATTTGATTGGCTGGAAAAATAAATGAAAACATGAATGCTCATCAATGCCAAAAGTATTATTCTGAAAATTAGTATTCATCTCAATTACCAATCTCTGATGCCCTTAGGGCTTTAATCTGCTTTTGTAGTTTTCTTATCATCCGGTCCTTCAAGTCAAGCTGTTCCTCAAAGTCCTGCAATTAAACACAAGCTACATATCAAACAAAAGAACAAATCCCCAAAACTCTTAGCAAAGCTTTACTGGACCCACAAATCTAATGCAATCTTCAAAATGAAAGCAGTGAAATATCTGCTTTAAAAGTCCACTTTCTATTTCTGTGAAACATAACACAGCTCAACACATAACGCACGCTCACACACATACACACTCGCACATACACTCAGACACACGCGCGCGCGCACACACACACACACACACACACACACACACACACCATGTTCTCTGCGATCAGTCGTGATGCCTCCTGCCTCATCCGGTTCTTGGCCTCGCTCTCGGTCTGGTGCTGTTTCTTCAGTTGATTATTTTCCTCTTCCATGTCCTCTATCCTCCTGTCCAGCTCCTCTTTCTCCCTCTCACAGTCTGCCTTCTGCAGCTCCAACAACCTGCAGGGATTTAAACAACAATACTATGGTTCAAAGCAGTCATGAAAAATACACACAATGTTCACAAGAGCAGTAAAGACATACAGTACACAGCAGTGGGGGCCATTCTGTAGTGCGCAAACCATTGCAAACTCCCTGAAGACCGAAGTGAAAATATTCTGTACACAACCAAGTAATTGGAAAGACGCTGTACTAAATTAGTTATAATGGCAAACAAGTACAGATGGGTACTTCTGTGCATGTCATAAGCTGGACATAAGCTAGCTGAAACTATGTTGTTTATTTGGCAATAAATGGTAATTCTCTTTTTAGTTGTTACTTCACAGATGAAGGCTATATACGTACATTTTTTATAGCAGTTTCAGAAATTATTTTGACATGAGCACTATAGTTCTTCACTTCTATTGAAAATGCATATATCTATACAAAACCTTTTTTATCAGCGTCAATTTTTCTGCATTTTTGACTTAATATCATGTATTCATCCATGAATGGACCCTCACCTACACTTGTACAATTCCTCATTCAGAGTACTGTTGAGTTCAGTTGAAATTTCATCCATTTTTTCTGCAGGAGGAAAGAAAACAGAAACTATAATCAACCAAAAAAAAATTCAGTTTTATTTAACAAACTTAAGTAAATTTAATTAGTTAAAACAGACCAGTGAATGAAATCACATGGTAGCTCCAACACATAAGATTTGCAGAGCCTCGCTGTGCTGCTCATCTCTCTGGTCCTGGTACACTGCAATCCTGCAGAATGCTCATCTCCTGTGTGGTTTTTATGACTACCACTCATAATGAGGGGCAGCAGTGTAGTATAATGGTTAAGGAACTGGCCTTGTAACCGAAAGGTTGCAGGCTCGATTCCCAGGTAGGACACTGCCACTGTACCCTTGAGCAAGGTACCTAACCTGAATCGCTTCAGTATGTATCCAGCTGTATAAATGGATATGTAAAAAAAAAAAAAAAGTTGTGTAAGTCGCTCTGGATAAGAGCGTCTGCTAAATACCTGTAATGTAATGTAATGAGAACACTAATTTAGTTTGCTCAAAGCAAAAATGTTTATGTGAGCCAGGTGGACAAGCACTGAGATTGGAAGAAAGGCTGCAGATAATGAGAATCTCCAGGGTAGATTGGCAATACTTGTGTTTCAGTTTCACAAAGAGTGTTGTGGTGTGCGTGGCTGTGTTGCTGTTCGGTACTGTTTTGTGATTGGCCAGCACCTTTCATCTCTGTGCCCTGTGCATTCAGACGGGTCTCCAGCTCCTCCTTCTGTCTCTGCAGCTCTGACACCTGCTGCCTCAGCTGAGGGAGCACCTGTACATCGAGACAAACAGACAGAACCACACGGACACACATACACAAACACATACAGAAACACACAGACACACATACACAGAAACAGACACAAACACACAGTTTTAAGTCAATTGAAGGTACTGACAGGAATGGAATAATTGCACACTGAAAAAATGCTGCTAATTCGACAGACCATAATTTCAAAAGAAGTGAACCATTTTGGGTTGGTGAAGATTCACCTCCTCCAAACATTTTGTATCATCAAGCTTTTTGAAAAAAAAAGAAAAGAAACGTATACGCCGTACAATAATGAGCTAGAGAAAAGTGGCACGCACACCCAGCAATGTGTACTCCACTCTCTCTGTTAATTTCAGTGCTGTTAGAACTAAATACTATCACAGTAGCATCCTACTGAAAAAAATTACAATGCTAAATTTCCCTTTTCACCCATTAAACCAGTGATCAGTGGATACAGGAGCAAGAAGCACTTTCTGCTTTCCAGTTTTTTTACATTCTCTCTTCAACAAGATGAAATGACCTTTATATACATTACATTACAATCATTTAGCAGATGCTCACATCCAGAGCAAGAAACAGTTGTGGAGAACATCAGTGTTACTCTCAGGAATACAAAAATGCAGTCATCACTAACAAGGCCCATTTATAATCACTAAGTGTAATATTAACCTAACAGACAGCAATTGGTATTGTAACAAGAAGGTATGATTAGACAGATAACGTTATACTACACAGCTATACCTATAACATTATCCAAAAGGAAATCCAAAGAAAGAAAGAAGTAAAAAGAAAGGATATAAAGGATAAAGGGGTCAGGGGAACCATGATGCAATCTGAAGAGATTAGACTTCAAGTTGGTCAGGGTTTCTGCTGTCCCCACTGCAGTGGGAAACTCATTCCACCACCAGGGGGCCAGAACAGACAGGAAACGTGACCTGGAAGTGCAGGCACGTGGGGGGGGGGGGGGGGGGGGGGGCTAATAATCTTTTGAAGATAAAACAAAGCTGTCCCTTTAGCTGCCTGATAGGCACCAAGGTTTTGAATTTAATGTGAGACAATATAGGTAGACAGTGGAGGGAGATGAGAAAGGGAGTGACATGGCTCAGTCAGACAAGCGGTGGCATTCTAGATGAGCTGCAGAGGTCTGATGGTGGAGGAAGAGAGGCCAGCAAGGAGGGAGTTGCAGTAGTCCAGGCGGGAGATGATCAGTGCCTGGACTAAGAGCTAGGTTGAGGAAGGGGCAGATTCTCCAGATGATGTACAGGAAGAATCTGCCATGATGTTCTCAGAGAAGGACAATTTGTTGTCCAGTACCAGTCAGATACCTGGCAGATGAACAGGGTGACACTGTGGTGTCATCCAGGGTATAGGATGCATCCAGCAAGGGGGATGACTTAGGTATGAAGTAGAGTATCTCAGTTTAAGCCAAGTTGAGCTTTAGTTGAGATGTCTTGTAGGCAAGCCAAGATGCGTGTGAAACTAATACATCAGAGTGGGGGAAGGAGAGAATGAGTTTTGTATCATCGGTGTAGGAATGATAAGAAAGGCCATTGGAGGAGATGACAGAGCGAAGAGATTTGGTATAAGGGGGAGAGTAGAGGACCAAGGACTGAACCGGGGGGGGGGGGGGGGGGGGGCTGTTAAAAGTTCCTGAGGTGTTGAAACCCATGCAACCTGGAAGGGGCGACAGTCGGGTCCAACCAAATCTTATTTCCCAGCATAGAAAATGAAATGAGGAAATGATATGGCCGTCTATATGCACCCGCAACTCAACCCTCCTACCAAGTTCTCAGAGGTCAATCTTGTGACCTCCATGCAGATGGTGTCTTTGATGCCGTTTTCCTCCTGGAAGAGTTTCTGCAGCTGGCTGTTCTCACTCTCGAGGTGCTCTGCCTTGAATTTCAGTGTCTCCATCTCGCTTACGTTGTGCTCTCTCTCTGCCTGAGAGTGGCTCTCAACCATCCTTGAGTCACATACAGTGGGAACAGGCCAAACAAAGGGATGTTCAGAGAATGTGCATTTCCCAGGGCTGAACCAAGAAGACTGAATGTAATATCTTGAGACTTTTCTTTACTGTAATTGTACACATAAAAAAGGCTACAAACCTTGCAGCTTTCCCCAGGTCTGCAAAAGCAGAGAACAGTGTCTCATCTTCGTAAGTCTGCTCAAGAGCCTTTTCATTTAAACTATGAATCAAATGAATTATGTAAGTACAATTGAATAGTGTATAGCTCGTATTTTGGTCACCCAGGGTTCTCAATCAGACGTCTACATTGCAGTGATCAATGAATATATAATTGTAAATTTAATATGAAACGTCTATGAAAGAGTCAATCGGTTTTGAAAATAACCTAGAGGGAAAGTGGACCACTTCAATGCCCTGAAGAGAGATTACTGCTTGGTCTGTCCCAACCAGATTTTCCCCCTAGGGGTTTATATTCTGACAATGAAGATGCCTTTTCAACAAAAGTTATACCTGGAAAGGTGCATCTCTTCCCGTATACCACCTAGAAGCTGTCTTGCAACCTCAGTCATTTTCACTATAGAAGAGAATTTCATTAGTTACTGCATCCTGTTGAACACAATAGGAACATCATTATGGGAGATACCATAAATGTCAAATAACTGCCAAAGTAACACCTACTCTTGTACCCACTGATCAAATATCACATCTCAAGAAAAGGAAATGGAAAGGTAGTAGTGGTTAAGGGATATCTTGTAGCAATTTCAAACAATACTGAAATTAAAAGAGAGAGACATTGTACATTGTTTAAGTGTACCTTTGACTTCCTGTGTTTGTTCCCTCATTTTTCTGTCGAGGTCAGCTCTCTGGAGCTGCAGAGAGTGGATCTCTTTCCGCAGCTCTGGTATAACCTTCAAAGATAATAGCCTATAGCACGATTTTCCCAAAAATGAATACGCTTTCTGATACTTACCTATAATATTGTGCATGTATGTATCCACATTATTCTCAGATTTTCCTTTTCAAAAAGATAATTACTGGCCAAGTATTTCATTACATTTAGTTGAAAAACATGTTTCAGGTGTAGTAGAGTCAAAGGATAGCTTAAAAGCAGGGCTAGCTTTCTAAATGTATCATAGCATAGGACAGATCCTAGGGTTAGGTTAGTAGATCTATTGTACCTAGAGATACCACAGATCTCTTGATTGTGAAGGCCTTTATGTGGTGTCAAGTTATTTATGGTATCACTAGGAGCTACATCACATGTGAGTCCGTGACTAGAAATGATAAGATGGGCTTTCATCTTAAATAACTGGATTCAAATGTATATAAAATGCTGAATAGTACATTGGGTAGTTACAAACACTATAACATACAATTTAAAAAATGTGTAAAATGTATGCAAATCAATGGTACCTAAAATATCAGGTTTGTGTTCACAACCATTTAGTCTTCAATTCATTTTGTTTTAGAGAAAAGAAAACCAATAACAACACAAAATAAAAAGACGATTTAAAAATGTATAACTCCTGCTATCAACCGTGGTTCTCCTGTAAAAAAAAAAAAAACAGCACCACCTCTTGGGCTTACCTTAACATGCTTTGTGAGCTGCATCACCTGTGCCTGCATGTCATCGTTGACCTGGCCCGCTTCTTCAATCTGCTGCTGGAGTGCTATCTTCTCCTCTCTCAGTCGTCTATTGTCCTCTTTCATGGCCTGTATCTGTTTGTCATAGTCCTCTTTCTGGATTTCAGAGTTATTCTCCACAATCCTGACATGGGAAATTACAACATTAATAGGGGCATTCAAAACCAACTGCAAAATACTTATACCATTTTATCATAATTGCAATCTTTAGTCTCAGGTTTTGAATCAACCTTGGTATGTCTTTTTCTGTGTCACATTCCTGATAACTGAAGTACTTCCACTCAAGAACAAACCATTTAGCTGCACCTTTAGCCTGAATCAGAGAAAATATACCATCATCCACTGTATGTCATCATCTCACTAGTTATTTTTATTAATGGCAATACATTTTCAAAGAACTCAATCTATCATTGTTGACCAAAATCTCATAAATAGCAGTTTGCTACCATAACACTGCAAAAACAGTATCACAGCTCATCTCTGGACACAAAGTCCAGTGAAGAGGCAGATCTTACTTTCTTTGTCTTTCTTCTCTTTCTAAATCTTCTTGGAGTTTTTTCTTTAAATCATCAAAGTTGTCTGGAAAACAAGAATTGAAATATTTAACAGGCTGGTCAATCTTTTTTAGTAAGAACATTTAAACAATTTCTTTACCTTTCATTTCCTTTGCTGAATCTGAGAGTTTCTTCTCTATGTCCTGCTTTTCCTGCAGAAGACTGCAATTTTTCGCTTGAAGTTGAATGATCACCTTATGAAGACATAAATAACCAACTATGTGACTAATATTCTGTATTATGGGATGGAATCACCATATCAATCATTATGAATAATCTATTGCTTTTGCCAGATTTGGCCTCTGTTTTCCTAATGCTATAATAAACCTAAATACATATAGAGATAAAAAAATATATATTTTGAAGATTGAATGTCAGACACATGGGGATTTTAATTGGAGAAAATTAAGTTGGTCTGGAATGTGGCTGGTTGCATGGCACCTGGTTAGCATCCTCCTTGGACCTCCTCTCTCTCTCCTCCAGGGATGTCTTCTCATTGGCTGACCTGCTGAGCTCTGCCTCCAGTCTCTGAAGCTTGTCCACGTCATGCGTGTGGGCAGTGGCCAAGCCTGTCAACCTCTCCAGGAGGCAATGGTTCTCTTTGCTCTGTCAGATGACAGGGAAACATGTCAATTTTCTAACCGAATATTGCAATGGCTGTCCACAAGTAGGGGGTTTGCAGTGTCCTGGGTCATTTGTACCTGCTCATCCAGCTTCTTCCTCAGCTGTTGGACTCTGTAGGACAGCTGCACGTTCAGAACCAGCCGGCGGATGGATTGGAAGTGACGCCTGGCCAGCCAGGCCCGGGCGTACTTCTGCAGGACAATGGCCTTCTGCTCCGCCACCATCTGAAAGAGCGACACACACACACACACACACACAGGGTTTTGCCTGCACATGAAGAAGGGTGTCTACACACACTCACATACCTCACACACACACACACACATGGTTTTGCCTCATATACACACACACTCACAAGAGTGGGAATCTTATTCCATTGTCACATCACGTTGCATCCTACCTTTCTGTAGTCCCTACGAGCCAACCATCCCCTTGTAAAGGCCTGGATGGTCACCGTAGCGACCTGGAGCAACAGGAAGATGCGGCGCACCAAGAGGCCGCGGCAGTGCTTCTGGATCACTATGGCTGCCCAGGCCTGCTTCAGGGTAGCTGCTGTGATAGCTTTGCTATGGAAACATAAATGCGGAATACAATTACATTTTTAAAGCTTCAACCACGTGGAAAGCCACGCTTTGCCAATTTTCTAATGCGCGTGGCTATGCATGCGTGCGTATGTGTATGTGCGTTATGCAGAACACTAGAATGTGTCGTGTATGTAGAATGCGTCTCTCAGGATGTGAGCCGACTCACCGGATCTTCTTCTTCCCGCGCACATATTCCTGGATGACGATGGCCGCGTGGCGCATGCGGAGGTACTTCCTGCGCTGGCTCCAGCCACGGACATGCTTCTGGATAGTGATGCAGGCCCCTCTCAGGCGGTCTGACCGCAGCTTCTCCAGGTAGGCCACCTGGCCGGCGCGGAAGAAGATCTTCGTCCTCCCGAACTTGTACTGGTTAGAGTCCTGCACATTGAGCGGGAGGACACAGGAAAGACATCGGCACGTAAAGCGATCGTTCACCTTGAACACAAGCCACTACAAGAAGGCAAATAAAACACCTCCTGAGCTTTAAAAACATCTCCACTTAATTCATATTTTCAAACCCCTTTGGCGAGCATCAGTGGGAGCAACACTCACTTGAATTAGCCTCTGTAGCACCGTCTTACACGTCTGTTTCTTATCGTTTATCTCCAGCTCTGGCTGTGTCATCAGTATGCTGTACCTGCTGTAAAACTCAATGTAGGTCCACCTGCCAATCAAAAAGCAAATTTCCTTTCAGCTGCTGCTGGGGAGCAGGGCAGGAATGAAGTCCCATGGAGACTCACTGCCCCAAGTCTAATAAAGTCAGTGTAAAAAACACAGAAAATGCACAGGCGCTTTTAATAGAGCAAGAACTGCACTGAAGCAGCAAGTTCACTCAGAGTAAGCCATAGACTGGGAGGCCATAGCAACATTAATGCAAAGCAATACAAGCAAGGGTCCCGCTGCACTTGTGGTCACCTTGAGGGGTAACTCTGGGCACTGATATGAATGGTCTCCAGGACACCACAGGCACGCAGCTGCTGCACCACTCGCTTTGAGTCGTACCTGATAAAACAAGAGAAGCAAGCACCATGCTACACTGCCCAGGACGCCATACAGTCTCATATCACTCCACATTAGGCCATACAAGTCACAGGCTTCAGTATTGGAATGATACTACTGAACAAGAATAGACATGCCTCAGGATATGTCCAGGTGAATAAATGTATAAAAATTTTTTTAAAAATAGTAGTATAAAATGTAAGCTGTATATGCTCTCTTGGATAACGGCATGAGATAAGCAGACAATTCACAGAGGAGAGAGTTTTTCTTTTTCTTTGGCATGCTCTGTGCTGCAAAGTTCTAATTTTCCTTTTTTTTGGATAAAATAAAGTAAAGCGGTAATGTTTCTTCATCACAGCGACCTTTCAAAGGATTTCTAAGGTGAACTTACTCAAACGGCCGCTTCTCTTCATTAGGCTTAATGCAGCGCACATAATGGGGGGTTGTGGCATTTAGAGTCTCCATCAGCAAGTACAGAGAGCTGCGAAACTACAAACAAGACCCAGGAGACACACAGAGCACAGGCAGTAAAGCGGGGAGAACAGAACGGAGAAACTGCTCTCTCCTTAGATTATTTCAACTTTTAGCACTTGTACCTTGTTGCCCACAGTGGTCTTCAGCTGTTTGTTGGTTGGTTTAAGGGGGCCTGGTCTGGCGGGTCTAACTTTGATGCCCTTGTTAAAGGCAGTAGTGAGCTCTTCCTCTTGGAAAAAGCTTGCCAGAATTGAAAACTGATTAAAAAAATTAAAAAACAATCAGGAGTTAATTGGATGCAGTACAATGCCATCACCATGTTGAATATGTTCAAGACACTTTTATTATGGCACTATTCAGACTTCAGGCAGATTTATGCACCAGCTTAAGCATTGTTGAAGTTGAAGGTATTTTCTACGCAGGTATTCAGACCCGCCTTGCACACATGCTTATCTTCAATATTGATAGACGCTTTGCGTGTACTTGAAAATGTACATTAGATCAAGTTAAGCACACACCCACAGGTGGACAAAAATATTGGCACTGGAATTATATTTACACTGCATTCCTAGCATCCCTGACTCCTCTAAGTGACTTTATGAAAAACTATTCATTTAAAGCACTCGCGAAAGCAAGAGGCGCTTTCTGTGCATTGGTAGTGAAGTATCACCCCAATACATCACAGAGGCTTAATAAAACAACGGTAAATAAATCTTGCTCTGTATTTGGAATTGTTTTCAATAAGGCCATTTGTAATAATAGCCTATTAAATAAAAAGTCCCCTCGCGGTGTTAAAAAACACTGATTTGCGGTGCATATTTTATTTCTTATTTCTTCTTATTTTTATTTCTTTTTCTTTCTTTCATTTAAAAGACAATAATAAAAAAATTAAGCTGCAAACCAGAAAATGTGTTTTTTCCCCCAGAAATGGGTAAAATAGGCTATAGATTATTGTCAGGTAAACTTTAATCTACAAATTATAGCAGCTGCAAACAGCCTCTTTGCAGAATCCCATAGGCTGCAGCAGGCTGTGACACTTCTCAGGGTAGCTAAAGCAAGTCCACAGTTTGTACCATAGAAAAGTAGGCCTATATACCTGCATAAACACAAGATACTGATGTACAAAACGCTCAAGGAGTGCAATCATATTTTTTCTTTTTTTAACTAAAGTGATTTTTTGCAGTTAAATCAATGTCCGAATATGCTTCTCAGTCTAACATGGGACACACCCACAAACTCCACCCCATGCGTGTATCTAGCTTCCATTCACTTGTACACGGTTTAAGCGCCCAACTCTGAATTGACTTAATGCTGAGGTGCGCAATTTTGGAATTTGACTTTTGGCTGGTTGTACCTTACTGTCCCTCATAATGTCGACCAGTTCTTCATACATTGTGTCTCTGTTCTTCTCTAAAAAGCCCCTGCACTGATACTCCACCTGTGAAGGCAGGAGAAAAAAAAATGTTTTTGAATACAAGAGTGCCATCTGTAGGACAGAACTGGAATAGAGTAAAAACAACTTCAAAATATTATTACCTTATCAGCAAAATGTTGAATTACAAAAGCTTGGTTTGACATCCTGGGCTTTTCAAACAAGGTGTTCTTATCCAGATAGTTGTTGTAAAGTTTCTGCAGCCAGTTTTGATCAGTGCCCTGTGGAAACTATCAAGCAAAAGAACAACCAACAAATAACCATGCACCACTGTTTTTTTATGGCCATTGCATTCCCCTCTAATCCTCTTAATAATCTCATGCAAAAAGAGTTTGACAAAGAACAAATGCTACAAACTCACATTAATAAGAATATTTTCCAACATAGCAGACGGTATACATTATTTATACGTTATTTATCCTCTTTACTGCTTGTTCACACAGCATAACTAAAAATGGAGCAGGTCTTACCAAGCATTCCTCATCCAGCAAGTCCAGTATGCCCATCTTGGCTTCAATCAAGTCTATGACAGGCTGGTTGTCATAGAAATCAATCAACGTCCAAGGGATGTCCTCTTTCATGTACTCTTCTTGCTCCAGTTTGAACACATGCTGTTGGGATTTAACCATGTGTGACTCAGTAGCACAGAAAGGGTACTGCATAAACAGAGAGTGAAGCATTGTGGTATAACCATAGTAAGGACATAGTAAGAAAAACTCTTACCAGGTTAAACTGTTGCTGCAGTTTCTCATTTGCATAGTTGATACAAAACTGCTCAAAATTGTTGATTTCAAATGTTTCAAAGCTGAAACAAAAAGTGGGGGGGGGGGGGGGAATTGGCAAACAAATGCAATCAAAAACTCACATAACGTTAGGAGTCAGCCCAGCCCTCATCTGCACCAGGGCAGTGCTACTGAAACAGCCCCGTTTACCCGTATATATCCAGCACTCCGATGAAGGTGTGCGGCTTGCCGGGGACCCGCAGCGCGGAGTTGATGTTGTTGATGACGCGGTCGAACACGTGGGCGTAGATCTGCTTGGCCAGGGCGTCGCGGGCGTTGGCGGCGTGCTCCCTGGGCACCGGTTTGACCACCGTCTCGGCCCTCAGAACGATCCTCCGGTGGCAGAGCCAGTGGCACAAGTCCTCCCCGTTCACAGCCAGAAGATCACTGACCACTACCAGGTGCTGGTCATCAGACTGCAGGAGAGACAAGCGTGTGTCAGTACTGTTAGATGTGTGGGTCAGAGGTCAGCTAGCAGCCACTGAATTAGAGGTGTCAGTGGGAGTGGAACAATTTCTGCAGCAAATCTAGATGGAGACCTTGATGGCCATCAAACAGTTAATTATCCCATTATAGTCTATAACACAGGGCTACTCAACTCCAGGTCTTGCGGGCTGCATTGTCTGCAGTTATTTGCTGCGACTACACACTAAGCCACCTGATTTCAGAAATTTCCTGAACAAAGGTGGTAAATTGATTTGTGAAATCAGGTGCAAGGTTGGAGTAAATACCTGCAGACATTGTGGCCCAGTAGTGCTGGTCAAAGATAATTATTATCCAATAACCATCCTCTTACCTTGCTCTCATGCCAAAAAAGGGGGAATAAAATTCACACGGAATGATGACTTGTCTAATGTGGTATACAATCTAATATAGTACCTCTCCAAACAGTCACCAAAGTTGCCCTGATGCCAGTCTGGGTTTATGAACCTAGATGCCAGTCAAATGCAATCATCCTACTATCATAATCTTCACTCTGCTTCCCTGTTCACACCTCAAAATAAGAGGAAATAAAACTCACGCTGACTGACGACTTGTCACTCCCGACAGCTCTGATTTCTACGTTGCCTAAATGCAGAATCGCAGCCAGAACCTTGAAGACATCCATCTGAAGGGCCTCCTTTAATCCTACGGGGAAACGGCCGCAGCGTTACATGTAAATACAAGGAGCGGAAGCACTGGGGCTGAAGCGGCATCCGCGTGCGATTGGTAACACGGTCGCGCGACCGACTAAGCGAGTCACTAACACTCACCCAACAGAGAAAAGGTCCTGCGCGTTTCGGCCATGTCCGCCCTGTCATCCACGCCGTCGATGTCCGTCTGGCCCCCCGTGCACGTGTACCTGAACTCGTCTGCGCTCACTGTGTGTCCACAAAGGAGGAAAGATCAGGGATGCCAATCTCATATCCGTTTCAAAGACAGCACAGTAATGCTTTACATATCGATTATTCACCTCTGTTCATTTGGAATGAACAGTTAAAACCATTAACCTGGTGGGGGAAAAAAGATTTAAATGTTGCAAGACAACACATTCTGATCTCAAATTATGATCCTATGATCCTGTTGGCCCAAGAATGTGGGACATATGAGAGATTACTAAACAACATAAGAGAGTATGCATGCCCAATAGTTTACCTGAGCAAAGGACGTAATCTCAGTGCTGTACACAAACACTCATTAACCAGATTCTAATGACAGTAATATTGATAGCCACTGTACATACTTTTTTCCCAGGAGAGTTTCTACACACCGGTATGTCATATTTAGGCACTGACAGAGACACATAAAACAGCAAAGCATTGCAGTCCCTAGCCTGCTGAGCAGTGACATTATCCATAGCCTCAAGGCATGTACTGCGTCTGTTACACCTCTGGTCACAGATGACAGTATCGAGGGCCGTATTTGAATGAAGAGTCAAATCACAAGGTTCATAAAATAAACACCCACACATATACACACACAGAGGAGCACAGCCACATAGCTTGAGCCTACTACAGTCTGTACACCGTTTTAACTCGCAAATGCTTCTACACAAGTTTGTGTGCAGAGCTTCTACTGGAACACATTTAATAAGGCTACACAAAGGGGACCCAAACGACTCGCCTCCATATATGGCAATGGGGTACATTATGGTTTTACACCAGATTGCAACAGATATGCTATGTTCTTTTTTAACCGGTTTTGTCCGGTTTGTCTTTCATGCATTTCCTACTCTGCCCCCTTCCGCCCACAGATACTCACTCAGTCTCAGGTGCTTAAATTCTGGCTGGTCTGCACAGGCACACATCTGGTAGAATATGTGATAATTCCTCTCATCCTCTGACTGAGGAAGAGACCAAATTATTGGGTGGAAACACACAATCATCCCACCAAGGCACATTTGGTGAATGAAAGCATTTTGAGAGGAGTCGCAGTGTCAGTTTGGTACTTATTTACATTTTATTCCAGTTCTAGCTAGAGTAACGGTCAGAAACAGCTATATTTATATTATTTGCCAAACAATAAATCTCTGACATCCTGTAAAGATTGCCAATGTATTAAATACATTTTTCTGCAATGAATAAAAAACACAGAACTGGCACACAGGGTTACCGTAAAAGGCACCATTTTCTAAACGGGTACAAGTTTGGTCATATGCTTTCATAATACCTGAAAAACTACTCTGGACTTTTCCAGAAGGTATGTCCTCATGTTTGCTCCAATGATTTGATGCCTCTTATCAAAGCTGATCTCTGTGTACTTCCCAAAACGACTGCTGTTATCATTTCTGGTCGTCTTTGCATTACCGAATGCCTGCAAATCACAAAGCGCCACTAATGAGATACAAGCAATAAGTCTTACACTTTCTCATAGAACAAAAGTGAAAAGTGACCATGTTATGGCCTTTGACCTTCGAAAAGTAATGGAACGGAAACATAAGGTGCAAGTTAGAATGGGAACATCGGATGTGCTTTGCAATGGCAACCTACCTCTGTTACTGGGTTAGATGCAAGAACCTTGTCCTCCACACGTGTATTGTTGCCAGACTTGCTGACCACTGCAAAATATCTCATGGTGTATCTTGCAGAAACAGTCTTCCCTGCTCCAGACTCTCCACTAACAATAATGGACTGGTTTTTGTTGTTCCTAGAAAAGGAAATTGAACCGTTACAAAACAATCCACTACGACTTTTGCGTCTGCATAATTTGTGTTATGCTAAATAGTTGAGAGAAACTAATACCCTCAATTCCAACATGTATGAATATAAGTAAAGTAATGTGGAATTTGTGAAATACCTAGCCATCTGTTTGTATGCTTCCTCTGCCACGGCGAAGATATGGGGGTCCATGTCTCCCATGTTCTGTCCGGAGTATGCATGGATGACGGCATCTCCGTAAATGGGCAGCTGCTTGTATGGATTAACAGCAACAAGAATAATGCCTGAAAGTCGAAATGAAAAAAGAAAAAGCCTTGACACACTGTGGCATGCAATAATTTACATGCCACAATGAAAAAGCCTTTCATTGAATTTGAACCAAGTGATGGTGTTTAAAGGAAGGTTCCTCATTAAATCTGTTCCCACCACAATAGGTGTAGATGATTTTTGATTCCACAAAGCGAACATTGAGATTGTGCAGGACGGCAGGCTCGTGGAGGTAACTGAGAGCTGTGAGGTCATTCTCTCCCACCAGGATGTCAGGGTTCCGCAGGTGAGGAAGTTGTGCGTCCAGTGGGTATTTCAACTCCTTCAAAGTAGAATCAAAGGCATGGATATTAAATGGCATCAATTCCAAGAACTTAAAATGCAATAAACTTCCTACAAGGAATTTTTCATTGATCCTTACTTTTCATTGATTTTTATTTTGCACTTTTATAGATAGTTTAAAACAATAATCATATATATTGTAGTATGTCATTAATAGCTTACACTAATTTCAAATGCTTTCTCCAGAGGAGCTTTTATTGTTAAACCTCACTTTGGATTTAGAAGAATTTGACCCCCAGCAATGTGTTCATATCCACATAATAGCTCAGAACCACAGACTGTGCTCCGAATAGCTGTTCAATGAGCTACGGACATTAATCTTATTTGTTGCACATTTTAATATATGAGAAATATATGTCAGCGCTATGCATAGCCCTACTTACAGTACCGTCTTCAAGTTGCAGTTCTAGTTCACTATCCCCAGATTTGTAGTTCTTCAAGATTTCTGCTGACTTCCATACTTCCTCTGAATCCGGTATCCACACTCTATTGTACTAAGCAGGAAAAGTGAGGTGATAAAATAAGATAATTTAAAACTGCGTGTCAAACTGACTGAGCTGCATTCTCCGAATAATTTAAGAGACGAGGCATTAAGTTAGCAGTTCGGTTTGTAACAATGACCAAGGGATTAATTCGATTCATGTTTTTATAACGATATAAATTAATAACGAATGCAGTTGCAAATACTCAACAAACTGCTGACAGCAATGGAGAATAGCCTACGTCCTCCAACGGCGTACCAACATCCTTAAGTGTTCACCATATGTTACAGCATTCCTCAACAGCAGGTTCAGTATCCCAAGCAACGAAAATAATTGCATTTTGTGAAACCATATGAGGGTTGTCCATATAGTAACAGACAAGGTCTTATAGGCTAATCTATATGTCGGAAACTCGAATTGTTACAACTGCCCAAAACTTTTGTCACTTTATAGCCAATTCAAAACAATCCTACCTTGGTGTATAGCTCAGATAGAGCCATGGCAACAGTTTCTTGAAAACAGAAACAAAAACTTCCAACAACTTCTGATAAGGAAGACGTAATATTAAGGAAAGTGTTTACATCCAGCCTCGACACACTTCCTCTTTTATTACAACGTGAAATTCCCACACATGGATATATTTTTGAGCGCGTCAGTGGTTCATTTGGGAAACTCAACAGACGGCGCAAGCTAGCTGGTCTCACTCGCCTACCTGTCGTGCGGACTTTGTTCCTCCTCCTTCCGCCCATGCCGTCTTGTGACAGGAGCTTTACAGACCGGGTGTGTTCATTTACACAGCGAGGACACGTCAAACAGGATACGTTACATATGATAAAGTTGAGTTGTGAAAATCGGCCCCACACTTAAAGCCAATTACAGAAAATGTACTTAGATGTAATTGTTTTGGTCATATGTGTATTCATTTCAATTTAATGTGGAGCACAAACACGCGTATACTCACAATAACATCCACACAACTGATTTTACGACATGGATGGCCATTTGAATAATGTAAAATATGTTCTTTAAATCATTTGGGGAAATGAAAAAAATAAAACAAATATTTACAGTGCTGAATTCCTTTATTTGCCTATACAGTTATGACAAGTTTTGTACTTTCATCACATGATTTTCCATGGTGATTACGGAGCAATTACAAGCATCAGGAACGTCAAAGTTTGGATCTTCACATTTTAACACAAGTTCTTGAGATGAAGAGATGAGGTGGAAAGAGTGTTAAGGAACTACATTTTTATAATTTTTTTTGTTTTGGGATCTAAACCTACAAAGGCCTAAATGAAAATAATCAGTCTTGTCCTTTTGAAACAAGATTGGGAATATTGCATAGCCAATCTTTAAAACAGTCCAATCTGATTCAAGTTGTATATGAATCCCGAATCATGAAAAGAAGGAAAGGGGCCAAACAATTTTTCTCATAAGCAAACTCTTTAATTATGTTAAAGACTCTATATAGCCTATCTAACAGTGACTAAATAAATATTGCCACCTACACTACAGGTACATCAGCAGGGTGTGCCAGTTTGGCAGGTGTCAGTCATCGATGTGACAGTAGCCATCAACAACCTCAGCAATAAAGGGAAGTGTACGAAATAAAATTATAGTTCCGTTATTGAACAACTAATAATGATCATATGCAGATGTCAGGGACAAATCACATTTCAATAATGAATTGATATGCGATGGTACATTTGAACAAAACCAACAGAACAGTGGTTCCCAAACCTCTCCTTGGGAATCCCAAGCCAGATCCAGGTGTTTGATGCGTTCCATCTCAAGCACACCTGATACAACATGCAACTAATCAAGGAGGTTTGGGAACCACTGCAACAGAAGTGTGTATGCATGTGTGTACACACACAGTATATATAATGTTATATATGCACAGTACAATGGATTTTAGGGTGCCAATAGGTTTTCAAACTCAAAACTCTACATGTGAAATGTAATATGTAATTCAGTAACAAAATAAAAATTATAAAAATTTATTAAATTAAATGTGGCTGGTGTCTGAAAGGTATGTTAAAACAATATGGTACAATCAATTTTGTGATATGGACAAGACAAAACAGTAACAATTACTAACTGAAAAATATGCAATACATTTACAGAAAACCTTCCTTCATCAACATTTATTTAAACTCCCCTCCAAATTAAAAATGACATGAATTAACACTGTAAGGTAACATGAAGGGTATTTTACAAGGCAAAGACAATGCTCTATGTGAGAACAAGGATTAAGAATTCTTTACAGACACTAATATTTTAGAAACCCAGCAGTGTAACACAACACCACATAAACAAAAAATAAACATTGCAGATTGTGTGCTATATGTTCTATAATCAGGTCAGGCTTTGTAAAAAAAAAAAAGTTACAATTAAAAATCTTGAAGTACAGTACATGAATGACAGTAAACAAAACATTCAAAATGGTTACTGAATTAATATTGCATTGTTTTCCTGTAGGATCAAATTATTCCATTTGTATTCAAATGCACATACTTTAAAATAATGAATATTCGGCAACACATTACGTTATCATAATATAATGGCAGAATCTTTGTGAAGATAAAGGTCTCTTCTTCACCATTAACTTTTTATTTTAATGGTAGAAAATAGCGTTAATCAAACACAACTTTCCCCGTTTAAAAGTACTTCCGACTTTGCTAGAACTGTCAGGCCCACCTTAAAACCACTAATTGTCTTTGTGGAAAAAGCTTCAAGTAAAGCAAAGTGCACACCTAGTGGTAATTGAAATTAATGCAGGTTAAAAACAGATGTGTGCAAGGGGAAAGGAGGCCATTTTGTAAGATGCACAATGGGTACTGGCTGGTATAGAATTGTGGTTTCCCTTTAAAAAAAGAATTATGATATTGATATGTAGATCTGCTCCATATTGTAAGAGGTGAAACTATGAACCAATATGGTAGAGTGAGCATGATTCCTGTTATATTCTACTCTACATATTTCCCATTAAGATTTTGAACCCTGTTAATATAGAAGGATCCATTTTTAACATTTGTGAAGAAAAAGATTTAAGAACAGATGGCACATGAAATGGCAGGCAAATATACAGTATGCCTACAGTTGTTATCTTAAGGAGAGAGAACAAAATTGAATTCCACCAAAACAGACCAACGTGTAAGGCAAGAGATGACAAAGAACATTTAAGTCTATAGTGTCCTTAGATAACAACTACCATGTTTGATTGCAGGCTTGCTCTATGGGTTAAGAGCTTTGAGAACCAGTCTCAAAATTCCACAAATCTGTGTATAACCTGTAAAACTAAAAGCATGCAGATTGATTTTAAGTATGCATTTTATTCTATCCAGTGTGCACAAATAACACCCCTAACAAGTTAATGCAGTGACAGCCATTTTCAACTTTTAGAAAATGGGGGCGAATGTAGGAAAATGGTCCACTTAGCTTTTACGGTTTCTCAGAATGAAGCTTTAAGCATTTTAAAAGACGGTGCACACATAGTCATGCTTCCATCCAGTTTAATGCCGACAAGGGCATGCTTAACGTCGTACTTGCTTGATGATATGTTTCAAGAATGCTTTCAAAGTGGCCGCAGTTATCAGGTTTAAAAAAAACATTTTTAGAAGGTTTCCTGGCAGAGACAGCACCCTGTCATACATTGAACAGAGTGTGAGTTTGTGCTGTAAAGATGTTTAATCCCATGGTAGAATAACTGAAAGAGGCAACTCGCTGTCCCCAGAATGATTACGTCTGGAAAACTTAAACTGGAAAAATGTAATGCTGGGGTACAAACTTTGTGGATATGCCAGTTACACAAGACAGCTACAATTGGAATGTCCTAAATAAAAATCACAATATATGTACAGAAAAATAAACATCTACCTTAAATAATTGACTAAACAGTTTTAGACTCCTATTTACCTGGTATACATGTATAATAAATATATGCAGACAATATTCCTTTACAATGATCTAATACACAACCAACACCTATCCATAATTTCTGTACTACATATAGATTATATAGCAAAGAAAAATATGCACATCCAAAATGTGGGATATACATACTATGGTACAGGCATTGGGTATTATGATGCATTGACAGACAAGTTCAGCAATGTTTACAAAAGTAATACATCAAAATGCACTTTTAACCACACCTTTATTCAGTGTACCACTACATTAGATCAGAATCCTAGACTGAGAACCAGTGCACATTTTTGTACCGTTCATATCAAGTAATAAACCTGAGCGATTTCCAGATTGTTGAGTGCTTCTTTTTGAAAAATTCTTTAATGCTTTCCCACTCTTTTTCTCCCCAGTTTGGAATGCCCAATCATATTTTATCAGCGCTCGTTGCCGCAACCTCTGCTAACGATTGAGGAGTGTGCACCTCCGAAGCATGCAATGTCAGCTGCTGCACCTCAGCATTCTGCAGTTTGCAAGTCATGCTCACACAGACATGAGTCAGAGGAAGACCCTTCACCTGCAGCTGAACAGGCAGATGTGCAGGTACCCTATCAAGCAGCAGGGGTTGCTGGTGTGCAATGAAACGCTGTCATTCTGGCCAACTGAGACCCTGGGTGATGCCAGAGCAAATTGCGTGTTGCCCTGTGGGGCTGCCGGCCACAGTTAGCACGGATCCCGGTTCTGATTGGTTATTAGACTTTGGGGGCCCATCCATGCACTAGAACAGTGTGATAACAGGATGAACCACCTAGCAGGTACTTCTGAGTGTTCACACCGTCGCCACAGGGTACACATTAATTACTCATCATTCATGAACAATTTCTCCCTGTACAGGATATTCAGACTTTGCTTACTTTAAGAGTCCAGGACCTCTACACATGCGAGTTAAGCCAGGTTCACACTGTCCCCACATGCATGTGAGGAAGTCCGGGTTCGGGTATCCACTACATGCGTGTGAGGGAGGTTGCGTTCAGACTGGTTCAACACGCGTGTGAGGAAGGCCGCGTTCAGACTGCCTCTACACGCGTGTTAGGAAGGACAGATTTAGGCTGCCTGGAATGTGGATGGTGTCAAGGACTAGAGAGGAAGGGTTGAAGGGGAATGTGACAGGGTAGATGACCCTGGTGTTCATTAGGAGCTGAGGCGATTGCTTTCTGTCTGGTAAACGGGTCTGAAAGAGGGAAAAAAAACAATGAGGCCGAGTCAACAAATACTGAAAAGTAGCCCATTTGAGCAATAAACACACTCCCAAGAACTTACCTGAATCGTTTCAATGAATGTTAACGTAACCCTTTCCTCAAATTCATTCACAGGGGTGTACAAGTTCAACACCTTGACAATCTGGTGAGAAAACAACGGAACTACTCAGCACTTCTAAAACTTAATGTGTAGTCATTCATGTTAGTCAAATGTTTTGAATAGTGACATTGAACACTAAAGGTCAGATTATTCCAGACCAAAGGCCTTCATTTGTCCCCGGTATCCCAGGCGGGCGTACCTGCGCACTGCTGAGGGCGCTGCACATGGAGCAGATGGCGATTGCGTCCTCGTCCGTCTTCTTCTTCACCTGCAGCAGCTGCGCAGCCTGGATGAGGGGCTCCAGCATGCCCTTGGCCCCGCAGGTCATCAGGTTCTTGTCCCTAAGCCACTCCTCCAGCTGGCTGACATTGTACCTGGGGGCCAGAGGGGACAGCAGTGACCAACAGAAGCTCTAAGGACATGCGCATTCCCCGCACAGTCTGTTCCTCTCGCCGTTTAGCTATCCTCTCCCATTGTTTCATTTGGACCCTCCCCTAATTCACCTGGCCTTTGCTTATTTTAATCTGATTCCTTCTTCTGATCCAGCTCCTTTCAGACAAGGCCTACCTAGGACAGTAACCCTCAAGCTCTTTTCAAACTACTATAATACTATAAATTACTGTATAATTGGGGATAACAGCTAAATTGGTTTAATGAAGACAATGAATCTGCTGGTTAATTGCTTGCTCAATTCAGAAAATTCCAGAACTTAACTAATTGAATCAATAACCAGAAAAATCCCCATAAACGTTCTACAATGATTTGTCAATTGATTAAATTACATTCAATTTGAAACGACATTGAGGCCAATCTTAACAGGCAGCCCTGCTGCAGCTATAAACTCCGCCTCCTGGCCCCTCCGGCCGCCCGCTCGGCAGTCCTGGACGCACCTGATCTGCATGCCTTTGCTCCAGGAGCACATGTCCTTGCGCAGCAGCAGGTTGTTGAGGGTGACTGCGCCGATGATGTAGAACTGCTGCTTGACCACCTGCTTGATGAGGTCCGGGTCGATGCCGTGCTGACACATGGTGGAGTGGAAGGAGGAGAGCTGGCGCAGGATGGAGTCCAGGGTGTAGGTGCCCTCGTCCGCGATGCTGGAGGTCCTCTTGCGCAGGCCGGTGGGCTTCACCCCTGACACGCCCTGAATCGTTTCATGCTCCAGCATTCCAGAGACTGTAACCCAAGCAGAGCAGCAAACACAGAGAGAGTGTGACAGACAATACAGTACAGATCACTTATGTGGACAAAGAGCTCTTAGATAATGGTGTACTGTACAGATCACTTATGTGGACAAAGGGCTCTTAGATAATGGTGTACTGTACAGATCACTTATGTGGACAAAGGGCTCTTAGATAATGGTGTACAGTACAGATCACTTATGTGGACAAAGGGCTCTTAGATAATGGTGTACAGTACAGATCACTTATGTGGACAAAGAGCTCTTAGATAATGGTGTACTGTACAGATCACTTATGTGGACAAAGGGCTCTTAGATAATGGTGTACAGTACAGATCACTTATGTGGACAAAGAGCTCTTAGATAATGGTGTACTGTACAGATCACTTATGTGGACAAAGGGCTCTTAGATAATGGTGTACAGTACAGATCACTTATGTGGACAAAGAGCTCTTAGATAATGGTGTACTGTACAGATCACTTATGTGGACAAAGAGCTCTTAGATAATGGTGTACTGTACATATCACATATGTGGACAAAGTGCTCTTAGATAATGGTGTACTGTACATATCACATATGTGGACAAAGTGCTCTTAGATAATGGTGTACTGTACATATCACATATGTGGACAAACGGCTCTTGGATAATGGTGCACTGTACATATCAGTTATGTGGACAAAGGGCTCTTAGATAATGGTGTACTGTACATATAATTTTTAGCCTACTCAATTTACATATTTGTCGTACTGAAGAATATCTTTAGCCATATTATTGTTTAGCAGCATTATTTTTTAAATCAGGAAAAGACATCACTTAAAACTGCAGTATGAATGCTTTTATCCTAGTGACAACAGATGCAAAATGCATCAACGGTAAAATAATAATAAAAATACAGCTGACTTGACTGACGTATCGGGAGACTTTGAGCACACCCCCAAATTTGTCACTCACAGTGATGTCACTTTGTTTATAAAACAATAATCCTGAATGAACTGTGCAAATTAAAATGCTAATTTAGAGAACACAAACACAATCTGAAGTGCTGAATTACTCCCACCGAATCTCATTGTCGGTTAGCTACAGATTGAAAAAGTTGCGTTTGATTTCAATACAGCCAAATTAATGCTGCCACTTGATATGATATTCTAAAACTGAATTTATGCCAAAGCCAAAATTACTGCCATACTTTGCCAGTGTAGGCTTAAGTCACTCTACCAGGGCAATGGAAACGACTGCATTGTGCTTCAAAGCTAATGAAAGAGAACGGATTTAGATTCATGGACAACTTAAGCCAAGGAATTATATAGTTAAATAGTATGCTTAAAGAGAGGGAACATCGTAAAGTATTTCCACTGCTTTCAGGTAGCAACAACTGTTTCATATTCTGGCAGTACACAACCTCTGTCAATATTAACATTACTGGTTGAATTAGTGAATGAGTCATTAAGATTACAACTTTTTTATAAATCTGGATTTGTTTTGCACGAGGAGTAAACAATTCGTATGCCCGAAAGTTAATGGATCAAAAAGGTGCATACAACCTATACCAAGACATTACATACAATATTATTTCAATATGATTCCTATTACATACAATATGATTTCAAAACGGCATTTAAATGACATCTCAGAAGCAAGCCATACTTAAGTGTCATAGTACAGAGATTCTTGTTTTACCTATCATTGGCTGCAAAAGGCTCTCCATGCATCTGATGAGCTGCTGGTATATCTGGATGGCCAGGTCACTCAGCACCTGCTGGTACTCGGTCAGGTCGAAGTTCGACAGGCAGTGCTCGTTCTGCCTGGGACTGTTGTGCTTCATGAACGACTGCGCGGAGACACAGAGCACAGTAAGGAGGTCAGGAGAGGGAGTACAACGTGGCTGTCAGCTACACACAGTTCCTACGGGGCGGGGCGGGCCTCCTCACTCACCTCCTCTCCGCTGTACTGTTTCAGGCAGTGCAGGAGGCGACACGTGTTGGACAGCCAGAAAGAGACTATTTCAAAGTCGTCCCCTCTTTTCTGGAACCAACGAAAGAGAAATGTTCAAAGTTCTTCAAACAGGAAATACAGATAATTCCAGGTCAAGTTGATTAATTGACCATTTATGTGATATTCTTGAGTGGTACAAACTGCAACAAACACAATATCATTAGTCAGAGAGGCATGGGTGATACAGTAAAAACTATTTATTGTATCCTGGTGAAAGAAATCCAAAATCTCCCACTCTGAGAGAATCATGATTTTGAGCCATGCTGTGTGATTATTGACAGACAGGGTTTGGCCTTAATGTCTTTCGTTGTGAAAATCATAGATAGCAACACTGATGTATTCAAGTATCAAACCAAACACAGTTGGCACAAAAACCTTGTTCTCTTGCAAAGTGGGGCATAATCGTCACAAAAGTTTTAGGACTGCCTGTTCCACAGCAACATAAATGGCCTAAAAGTCCTAATCAGTGAGGTGTCCATCAGGGTAGATTATGAAAAACCTTGCTGTAACTGACACTACCTCAGTTTTTGCACTGAAGGTTGTGAGCCCCCTTTGATAATGTGTAGACAGATTCACAGATTTCACCGTGCAAAAACCTAAAAACAAAATGGCCGCACTTGAGCAAGTGACAGAACAAAACCTCACATACCTTCAGGATCTTCTTGATGCTGTTGATGGTGGACGTGAGCAGCGAGCGCACCTTCTGGTCATCGTTGAGATAGTCGGCGTGACGCAGACACATGAAGAGGATGTAGGCCGGCATGCCCGGGATAAAGCTGACGGCCACGCCCCGAGGCTTCAGCTCTGCACCGGCCAAACAAGGACACATAGAGGAGACAGGCTGGAGAGGTGAGCGCCGCCTAGACAATGCAGTCCCTCAAAACGACAAGCCAATTCATAGTAATACTGGTAAAACCAGAGAGCACAGCTGTTAAATAGTGTATCACAATAATAATGTATTGCATTAAGTAGCACCTTTAATGGTGAGGGGAAGGGCATAATTCTACTCAAACACCAATGTTTAGCATCTCAGAGCAGATTGTCAAGCATAATGACTAATGACTGGGGTGGGAAATCACACACCTAGAATGAGGTTCTTCACCAGTTTGGGCTCATCCTCCTTCTTGTACTCCAACATGCCCTGGAAGTCCTTCTCCCGGCGGGGGATGTTTACTGTGAGGATGGGCTCCTCCACAATCTGTCCAGGAGACACGCTCTCCATCTGACCCACTGAAACAGATGATAGGAAAGAACAGCCAAGCGGTTGTGGTTATGTTTCAGGCACAAAAACACGGTCACTACTGTAAAAATGGTAGTACTATAGTATACAAAAACATCTGTGGTTCAAAAAAAGTCCGTATTTTTGTGTCGATTACATTATGTTGACAACTAAAGCATGAGCGTTCACCTTCCCGTTCTCCAATCTTCTTGGCGAAGACCTTGAGCTGCTTCTTGAATTTAAGGATTATCTTTTCCTGCTTCTCAAGCTGGCCCAAGAGTTCCTGAAAAATTGGAGTCAGTTAGGCATGATGAGCACACTTCTTCAGTAGTGATTACATTCAGCATCAAACCAAGAGCACAAGCTCTATAATTCATGGCAGTATCTGCACGTATATTTAACACTTAATTTCAAACAACCAAGCCATGAAAACTATGATAGTTATATTACAAAATATTATTTACTTAGCAAAATAACCTGTGTATAAGTCAACATGTGAGTGTTTATTAGAAAGGGTGGTTGACAGTTGTGGGTAAAGCCAGAGATCGCTCTTGCAGTCAGTGCAGCTGTGTTGACACACACCCCTCTGTGAAGCACACCCAGTGCTATGGTGTTAACACTCACTCACACACACACACACACAGACCACCAACTTCCCTACATACGTGGAGCTGCATATAAATTAAAAAAGTCTTCACTGGATCATCCCTATTTACGCCCTGTGAGGTAAAATCCACAGGACAAATGATTAACAGCAGCAGGCGATGGGTTAACAATACTAAAATACTGGAGATAATGATAACAGATAAAGTCCACACAGGAAAAGTTTGAGTTTGACCAAAGAAAGCTACTGATATGCAGCATCTTGCCAATTGTACAATGTGCTATGGCTGACTAAAATATCTGAAAACTAGCATGGCATCTAACAGAACAGAATGACAGAGTTAAACACAGAAGAATCAGAAACAAACATAAACCATATTTTGCATTCTGCCAGAAAATCTTGTTACTCTGAGCCATTCAGCCAGTGAATAGGTGAATGAGAGAGACACTAACATTTCTAGAACAAATATAATTTTTGTGCGAAAAATGGTTTACAAGCTAAATGAACAAGAGGGATAACAGTATGTAGATAGGGGGGCTGCACCGGAAGTTCAATTTGTGTAGGAGGACATATAGTGGCAGCGGACAGCGGGCGCCCACCAGGTTCTCGTTGGTGAGGCGGGTGATCTCGTGCTGCAGGCTGGCCTCGATACGCGCCTCCGGGGGCAGCTGCAGGTTCTGGGTCAGGAGCTTCTGCTGGCTGGTGTTCACCTCGTTCAAACTCTGCAGCTTCCTGCGCACGGCCTCCATCTCCCCATCGTGGGACCTCTTCTGCATCTGCAGCTGGGACTCCAGGAGCCTGCGGAGCATTGCGAAGGACAGGAGGGGGGCAGGAGCAGAGACGGGAGCAGTGTGGGGTGGAGTGGAGAGGAGGGAAGAGGAGGTCAAAGGAGAGGGGAATGGACACAATAGAATAGAGGTAGAGGGAAGAGGAGAATTGAGAGGATAGGAAAGACCAGGAGGGAAGAGATGAGAGAGGGTGGAGGAGAGGGGAAGAGTGGAGGGGTACAAGGAGAGAAGTGACAGTCAGCAACAACGTGAACCTCAAATCAAGATGGAAGCAGGCAGCAGCTTTAGCCATTCAGCCGCAAAGCAGCGGCCGCTTTCATTCGAGAGCCCCTAAGAGCGTGCCTTAAGCTCTGCCTCTGTGTTTTCGCTTCATGCATAATCATCATAGCTCACAGCATTAGAAGAGAGAACTTGGTCTTTAACTCAATGAATGTCAGATTGAAAATAACAGAAGAAACTGAATTTTGATAGTGGACTAAAATATATATATATATTCCTACAGAGTGAGACAAAAGCACAAAGGTGAATCTCGGCCATCACAAGTGCGACACACTGTCCCTGCAAACCAGGGCCACACCAAGCACTCAGACTCCTAAAGACATTATGGACTGTGCCACTAAACACACAGCTACACGGCTATGACGGACGACATCTCTCAGTGATAATCAGACCAACACCTCCAACCACGCTCTATGTAACCTAGATGGAACGGGTTTGGGGCGGGAGACCATGATGAGGTGGGGGGCATTTAGGACCATATTACATCAGACTCGGCAAGAGCAAAGAGTGGTCCTCCAAGGGCCTCCACTCTGGCACTGGAAATGAACACCGGAGGGGGCAGGCAGGGGTAGCACGTGCACAACGTATACAGGTTTGCTCAAGGAGCTCCGCTAGGAAATGCTTTAAAAGGATAGTGAAACTGTTGTGGAGAGGGCAGTAGGGCAGATGGGTTAGTAAGGGACACACAGCAGAATGATAGCAGGGAGAGAGGGAGAGGGAGACGGAGACGGAGAGGGAGAGGGAAAAGAGGGAGAGAGAGAGAGAAACCGGGCCCACGGCCCGCTGCACACGTCTCGGAAACATTGTTAACCTGTTGGTCTCCTTTAACCCTTCATAAGCCAGCCAAAGCTCTCCATCCTCATTCAGCTCATGGTAGTCTGGAGTGGGGGATCTGACAAGCAAAACAAAGAAATAAAAAGAAAAACCAAAAAGAAAACATAAAAATAAAAAGTGGGAATGAGGGATGTGAGTGGGGGTGTGAGGTGAGAATGAAATGGCAAGATCCAATAAAAAGGATCTAATTATTCTGCCATTTCTAGAAAGTGCCTCTGAGGAACCAGCAAGAATCAGTCGCATAGCTTTATCATTTTCATTTTGATTCAGTACAGTGAAGCTGTACTCAATTTAATACTGCAAAATGAAGATGAAACAGAAAAAACAAAAACAGAAATCACTGAAATAAATGACAAAGCAAAAATGATTTGAAAAATAACGAAGAGCATACGACATGTTCCAAATTCACTTGTTTAAATCCACACAATAAAAAAAATAAAAAAAGGTTTCAATTTCTGTGCAAGCTGGCCGTGTGCAACCATGCTGTTAGTGGAGAAAAAGCCTTTCCAAATAATTAGGTTATGAGGGTTCAAGCAATTGGCCATGAGTGATGATGGCTGAACTGTACAGATCTTACATATCCCCCCAGGAACCAATAAGCAGGTGATGTTCCTCTATATTACAAGCATACAGATCAGACTGATAAGTGGTCTATTTCATGCACTTTAATGCAGCATCACACTCCCTGATTCTATTCTAGCAGCGATCAAGGTTACTCTACTTAGGAGTTCCGCATATTCATTAATAAAGTGTCTCCGAACAGGAGTGCTGATCTGGGATCAGCTGTGTCTTTAATCGTAATGGATAAAGTTATACTGTGGTCAGGGGAAACCTTATCCTAGATCAGCACTCCTACTTTGAGACAGAAAGATTGCAATAGCACACATATTTCTAAATGCTTTACTTTTTTAGTCTTCATTATTAGTTTTATATTCACTCCATTTAATGTACCTCTAAACTTGCGTAAAACCCAACAACCCCCCCCCCATAAAGAAATGCGACTATTTTAAGGCTTGCTTGTGCTCGCTGAAGAATAAAGGACAGACAGAGAGCTGCTGAGAAAACAAGGGGAGAGCAATTTTCTCAGATGCATTGAGCTCATAACAGTGGCCATTTTTCATGCACTCGTCAGAGGACTACGCACTGGAGCAGATCACTTGACGTTCTGTACAGTTGGGGCGTTCAATGAGTAACTGTGGTCTGAACATGAACAAATTTCAAATACGTTTTCCGGAAAAGGCATCACATTCAAGCATGATGCAAAAATCACACATCAATGCGCAAACACATTCCCTGCCACCATTTACCTGAACTTAATCATGAGCTCATTCACTTCAAGGGGATTGTGCAAAAACCTGGGCGATCTGGACAAGAAAATGAATATGGACACAGGCACAATGTGTTCAGACAAAACTAATTAACAGCCTGGATTAACAGTCTTCATTTATTATTTAAAAGGTAACACCAGCCAACATACCTACCTTATATACTGTGCCCTCCATAATGTTTGGGACAAAGATAGATTTTTTCTTGATTTGGCTGTGTACTACACAATTTTACATTCAAACAATTTTCACAGTGCAAATTCTCAGCTTTTATCAAAGGGTATTTTTATACTTTTTGGTTTTTACCATGTAGTAATTACAGCACATTTTATGCATAGACCCCATAGCACCATAATGTTTGGGACAAATGGCTTCGCAGGAGTTTCTGATTAGTCAGGTGTGTTCAATTGCACTATACTATAACCTCTCTGCATTTGAATGGATCTCTATGGGAATTGGGGGTAAATACTGTTCCATACTGTATTCAGCTGTAAATTACGCTGGTACAGTATGGAACAAAGAAGAACCCCCGAAGAAACCCAGGTACCAATCCCAAGTCCTTAATGACAAGAACCGAGGCAAGACGAGGGTCAACCTTGGTTCGGCATTTGGTCGTTGGAGGGAGCTCAAAGGATCACAACGCTTGAGAAGCGATGTGGAGATGGCCACTTTTCTACTCGACTGGTAAGCTAACCGTTAGCTAGGAAGCAAACTATCAGATAGGTGATCAGATCGATCACATAATGACATTTAATGTTAGCCATCTTCTTCCTTGTTAAACTAGAGTTCGGACTGTAATTTATTACAGCATGACCGAAAAGAGTATTTCTGATGCAGTTCTGCAGGCATCAAAATGGCCGGAGAACATCAAGACCCATTCGTGTGCTGGGCGCTAGCTTCACTCCACTCGCATACCGCTGCCAACTCACCAGATGCAATCTTCCATCTTATTTACTAACATTGCCCCGCTGACGCATGGCTGGACGAAAAACGACCAGCGTAGTCCGACTAATTGACTAGCGGTCCAAAGAAATACTTATCCATTATGAATAAATATGTCCGTTGTGGGCTATAACCTACGTTGCCTAGGATAGATGGATATCTAGACATATCTAATAAAGAAGTTATTTAAATATAGCTAGCAGAGACAAGATGCATGCAAACTCATTGGCTAACGTTAGATATATCATCACCAGTGAACATTTATGTGTTGAAAAGTCGGTGAAACGCCATGAAAAAAAAGAAAAGTCTAGGTGAAAAACCGGCTAAATTTGAAAAGTGAAAGTTTTTTTTAATCGGCTAGGATGTAGCCAGGCTATATCCGGGTAAAACCTGGGCTAAATTGACATGTTTATTTCAAAACGTGTGAAAACGCCTCTCATTCTGAGATTTCCACCCCTCTAGACGTCTAGATTCTGGCTTTTGCTCACTGGGGTTACACGAATCTCGAAACACCACCGCATGGAGTAACCTAAATCTGTGGAGATAATGCATTGCTACATATGAATGAATTACTTGTCCAACCACAAAAGATTTTTCACTTGACATGATTGAGCCTGATTCTGTCTCCACTCTTCACACTCAGATGAAGTAACGTTATGTACACAAAATGCAGATGAAACGAGTCAATCTGGCAACCAGTTGAGGGACATGTCCCTCGAACAGCAGCAGTTCCGGCTGCGTTGTTATGAAATGCAATCTCCATATGAGACACTAGATGTGGTAAAATGCTGTACCTATAGCCTTTAAGTCATTTCTTGAGTGCCAACAATGCTGCTTGAGTTGCACCTTACACCACAGCACTGATGACATCACTGGATAATTTGTACACCCAGCACATTTCTGGAAATAAATTGTAAAATTGTAATATGGACAATTCTTTGTCTGCACAAAAGACTCTATATTGCTTGAATGCACCAAGAATGTGATGGCAGTTCATCAGAGCTGCAAGCTGGCACTCGCGCTGCAGCCTACAGTGCTTTTCCAGAACATAGAAAATGACTTCATTCATCATGGCCTATATATTGCAGACAGGAGATCTCTCACATTTTGACTAATACACCACCCCTGGTTCCATTTCTGCAATATAACTGAAGGAGTCGATAAAAAATATGGTACAGAATGAAAAACGTGAGAAGAACTTGAGCGTATTGGTCGTATTATTTATTACGGCATGTATAAGTCAGCGTATAAGGAAAGGTAGCCGAGAAAAGGCCTGTTATCACCACTGGTTGATAAGTCCACTGGGCTTGCTGCTGTGTAACAATGTAAAACTGCGGTATGGTCACACCGCACAACCAGAAACTCAACTTTTATGGAACAATGGGCCATAAAAAAGACTGACAACACTGGAGAGTAGGAGGGCGGGGGTTTAGGAGGGGGTTGTTATAACCTTCAGACATATCGCACATCATACAATGCATCACTACCCCCGCCCAACTCCTAGCTCCAGCTGCCTGCAGCGTCCTGAGATGAACCGCAGTCCCTCCTCTGATAGGACAGGCTCGGCACACACCGAGCTAACACCGTCCGCAGCGCAGAATGTAAGAAAACGCCGCCCCTCTGCCACCGTGGCACAGTGCCGCAGAGCCAGGTCTCCCTGTGACACAGGGGCTCTGGGACTTTGAGGCGAAGCACCACGGGCGGCTGGAATAACACCCCGCTGGGCCCCGAACTGCGCCGGCGCGCGAGGGGAGAGGCTAAGGGACGTACCTGTTGGTTTCTTTGAGCCCTACGTAAGCTTGAGCGATTTCGCCAGCGTTCATCTTCCGGACGTCCTCCACGTACGACACGGCATCTGTCATGGTCTCCTGTGGGAGGGGGAGAAAGGCAGAATGTGTGGAACAGCAGGGTTTTTTTGGTCTTACACCAACAACAGCATTTGTACACATTGGGGTGTTACGCAGTGTTGACATTTCCCATGTTACTTCTCTTTGTTCATCTTTCATTTTTTGAATGAAAACAAGACATTCAGTTAATGTCTACTTGCTTTGCCCCAATTTGGTGGTAGTTAATGACTGGCTGATATTTATTACATTTTTGGTCCTATGCAATGAGCATAAGGACAAATTTTCCAAGTACAAAGTGCTGAAAACACAGTATTAAAAGTGCAATAAATAAAACTGACTGGGAAATGACTGCAGATGCTGCCAGTGCACTACATAAGATTGTATTTTTCACGAAATATGAAAAAATAACATAGTGGAATACTCAATGAGAGGATTTAAGAAGAAACAAGGATTACAAAATATGAATTTCCATTTTAGTCCTATAAGTAACTGCCCAAGGAAAACTGCTCAAAGAAAATTCAAATTCAGTTCCTTAGGTTTAAAAAACAAAGCAAATGAATGTCCCCTTTCACTATATTCAAAATGCTTTCCAGTCAATGTTCAATAATGTAATCTTGCAGATCAAAACAAACACAAAAGCCCAGGAGAAGAAATAATTACCTTCTCATCCTGGAAGCAAGGCATTGTGGGAGAAAACAATGGGGAAAATTAGTATTAAAAAACAACACATGCTAAAAGGAGGCTTAATAGGAATAGTTTCAGACACAACAATCTTTAAAGTTGTTCATTCACCACACCAACCATGTCCTCAAGGACTGCATATAAGAGCATGAATACCTTGTGCTGCATGGCCTCCTTTTGGCTGACCAGCTGGGAGCGGAGGATCAACACTTCCTCCTTTCGAACCTCTAGCTCCTCGTTGGAGGCGTTGAGTTGCTCCAGGAGCACCCTGTAGGGTGAGGAGCCCCCGGCGCCAGCTTTCCCCGCTATTGCCTGCCGCATATCGTTCAGATTGTGCTTCAGCTTCTTGTTCTCGGACTCCAGCTCCTGCCGCTGTGGAGAAAATCGGACATCAGCAGCGCCCGGCGAGGGCTTCTAAAGCCAAGCTGGAGACCTCACAGTCCAATCCCCTTGCCTCTCCAGTTCTGCTGTCCTCCTGCTATCAGTCTGAAGCACCTCTGTTACTCACAAACAGCTGGGTACACTCCAAAAATTCCTCTGCTTCACTTTCACTGGAGGTTTCCGAATTTCATTTGATGATTTAAAAGCCAGAGATGGTAATGAAAGTACTTAGCCACAAAGGGCTCCGGCAGTTGGAGCTCGACTTTTAATTTGCCTAATCAATTATGTGAGGAAAGAAAAGCTTGGGGAAGAATCCCAAGTGTGGGAAAAGCTCCCATTTAATCAAGCAACCCGCAGAAGAGCTTAAAGACCTGAGAACACTGCTCTTTGAATTTACCTTGAGAGACTCGTACTCCAACTCTGCTCCTCGTGCTTTCTTGTAATCCTCATCATCCTTCAGAGAAGAAAAATATAGAAGGAAAACAGAAGGAAATGCAACAAAGGTCTATTCAGCACAGTATGTCAAGCCTGTTCTTAGCAATCTACTTGGATGTTTTCACCGCGCTTAAGACATACAAGCCCACAGTTAAAAAAAGATCCGTGGCCAATGGAGGCCTCTGTTAGCTGTTAACATGCTAGGTTTTTGGTTGATGTTAGTCTTCGTTTCTCTTCCTCTCCCAGCACAGGGAGAGAAAATGGCATAAATACAGGAATGAATACAGGAAAGAGAAAGGTTTATACCCGGGCCCTAGCTTGCTGAAACTGCTCCTCTCTCAAATCCAACTCCTTCGCCAGAGACAGCTTGTCATGCTCCAGCTCAGTCACCCTCTTCTGCAGTTTGAGGCAGAGAGACACATCCAGGGAAGTCTTGCTGACGTCCTGAGAAGAATCCAACAGTGTGCCAGTTGAGTTAGGACATGGGTTAGGAACCTAATGTTGACACCATTCCTTCTAAGCGTTTATTAAATAAATAAATAAATCAACTTTCACACCTCAACCTTATATTTAGGAAATTTCACAATTATTTTTACGTGACTAATTAAAGAATGAATGGTGTTATATCTATAAGTTAACCATACAGGGAGAGACCATGTCTGTGCCGAGCGAACAAAAGACAAGGGACAACCAGCTCCTCACCTCCCCTCCCTGGGAGCCTTCCTCAGACTCCGCCAACTCAGAGCTGTAGGTGTATTCTGATTCATTGCTGCTGTGGGTGGAGTCGGTCCTCCTGTGACCGGGCTTGGGGACGTTCTGGCAAAGCAAAGCCACAGCGCTTTAGCGACTCATGGTAAAACCCGAACCTCATGTAGGGTCTCCATGCACATGAAAGTGGCTCCAACAGATGTAAGAAAGGTCTAGAGCGTCTCACCAATGTGAGGTTCACCTCCTCCTTCAGGTCGTCGTATCGCTCCTCCAGTCGCAGGTGCTCGCCCAGAAGGTTCTGGTAGCGCGAGCGCTCCTCGTTCAGATCGTTCTCCAACTGCATTGTCTCGTCCTTCAAGGCCTTCTCCATTTTCTCTGTGAGGGTAGAGTGGGCATGAATGGGAATGTTAATCACACGAATAGTATATCGAACTAAGAGAACCTCCTTAATCTGTTCGCAGCTACCACACGGTGCTCATTTAACGTAAGCAGCTTCTATTAGACAGCCCCTTTACAAGTGAACAATGTACAGTTTGTACAGTCGGCGTCGCAGTACGCAGAATGCAGCTCAGACCCATTTAATGGTTTCTGAAGAAGGATGCCAAATTGTAGCAACACAAAAACGTTACATCAACATTAAAAGAACATTGTGAGAAAACGATGGCCATATGAGAAGCAGTGAGAGGATGGCTACCAGTCATCTGCTGGCTCTGTTCCTTGATCAGCCGGTTCAGATCGTTCTTGTCACTCTTCAGCAGGCTGTTCTGGTCCTTCAGCTCAGCCACCATCTGTCAGCAGAGGACAGGATAACATTAAGTTTAGACCATGGTAACATTCCCGTGCTTCTTAAACACCCAGAAAAGCAATGTTCCACCAACCCTGGTCCTTGGGGTACAATGCCCATACAGGTTTTCGTTCCAATTTAGAACCTACATAGGTATATTTGATTTAGCTGATAAGATTGGCATAAAATGGATCTGTTGGAATCATTTTTACTGTACCGTTCTATTTTTCTGTTAGCACAAACACTCCTTAGACTAAGTGTCTCTATCCATAGATTTACAGAAATTCACTAAAATCAGATTTGCACAGTTAGCACCTCATTCAAAATCTAATTCATTACAGGCAGTTGGAATAAAAGGCAGCATACAGAATGCACACCCTGGAGTCGTGCAAGGCAATATTGCAGTAGGGAAACGTTTTGTTCATACAGAAACCTGCCCACCTGCTCCATTTTGTCGCGGTAAGTTTCCGCCTGGTCTTCGATCACCTTCTTCTCGCTCCGGGTGGTCTCCAGCTCCTTGCGGAGTTGGGCCAGCTCCAGCAGCAGGGAGGCGATTTGCTTGGCATTGCTCCGCGCCTCCTCTTCCACGCCTCGCAGGCGGGCCAGCTCGCCGCGCAGCTTCTCGCTCTCGGCGGTGTAGGAACTCTCCAGCGTGTTCAGGCGTTCGCTCATCGCCTTGTTCCCTTTGGTCTGTAATGGAGACCAACTTTACTCTCAGTGAGAGGGGCTCACAGAGGCCACATCTTGCCCCTTAAAGCAAATCCTGTTACAGGTAACCTCGGCTGAAGAAAAACATGAACTCAAAATTAAGAGAATATTAAATTCAGAATGTCTGATTTGGTTCCCATGACAAAATCGTCATAACGTTTTTGTTATTCACATTCTAAAAGGCTAAGATCTTTGGTTACAACCACAATAGAGCACTGCACTATGGGACTGCTGGCTCTAGGATAAAAGTCCAAAAATATATTGTTTAAAAGTATGCAATTCTGAAAAAGGAAGCAAATTAGATATTCTTAATTTACCATTCTCTGCATTTTGAAAGTTCCCTTTAAGTTAATGATTGTAGCCAACAGCAGACGTTGGAAAAGGAAAGCGAAGAAATACGCTGTGTCTGCGTGGCTGGGTCTTCGTTGGTTGCGTTACCATGGGAACACGCACCTGCTCGTCGATCCTGCGCTGCAGTTGCATGATCTTGTTCTCCATGCCGATGTTGAGCTTCTTGAAGTGCTCCACGGAGCGCGCCTCGATCTTCAGCTTCTTCAGCTCGCGCTTGGCCAGCATGCGCCGCACGCAGCACTGCAGGTAGACGATGGCGGCCTGCGACCTCTTGCACCACTGCCTGGCCAGCCAGCCCCTCACCCACTTCTGGATGATGACCGCCTTGTGCTCCCGCAGCAGCTGCACAGAGGAAGGATGAAGAGACCGTGAGAATCAGTGGACGCTCACTTTCTCAGTCCATACTCAATAACTTACTTAAGACCGTTTTATCATGGGCGGCCTACATAGGCCACACTTTTTAGCTCACCCATTTACAATCTGTGAGGAGCAACAGTAGCAAGGAATTTGAACCTGCAACCTTCTAGTTACTGCTGCCGTTTGCTAGCGGCTACACAACCCTGCAGCGAAGACAACATACTGCTGTTGCCCCTCAGTAGGACAGACCCATTATGAAATTAAAATGATGTCTTTGACTTCCAGAGACGCTTCATCTCCCCCTTGAGCTCATCTGCTCTGTATACCGGACGTACCGGTATTTTGTTTGTCTGCTGTTATATACCAGGTTATACTATATTATAGGTTTGATTTGTGAGCAGAGAGTACATTGCCCTACTTAAAAATAAAAAATAAAGTTCTATTCCCAATTACGGTTGTAATGCTATCATTCAGATTTCTGACTGCTTTCTTTCAGGAAGTATGTAAACCTGTGTAGAGGACCACCAGATTCTGCAGACCCAAATACACAGCTGCATATTATTAACAGTGCCTTTTCCTCACCATTCATTTTGACACATTTTATGAATATTCATGAAGAATATAAAGAACAATATTGACGCATATACAGATATTTTCATGAATAAATTGTACTATAATTGTGGAAACACTCTGCATCCAAAATGGAGCCTCCTGCAGTTAGGAGAGATCTAGTATGGAAGAAAAACATGAGCTGGCCATCCATTTGGCCTACAGAACTTGTGGTGGGACCTACCCTCTGGTAGAGCTGTCGGGCCTGGTAGGCCCGCAGGATGCACTGGATGTTGAGTGCGGCGGTTTGGAGGCGCTTGTATCGCTTCCTCTCCACATACATTCGCTGGTACTTCTGAATGATGATGGACGCTCTCGTCCTGCGAAGGAACTTGGCGAGGCTGATCAAAGTTGGAGGAAAGGAGAAACAGACTTGTCAGAATGTGGGTTAAAACACAGCAATTATTGTTGGTGTTTGCTGATAAAGGTTCATTTCCAGTCCCTGAGAAAGAATGTCCAATTTGAATGAAAATGAGGTAGCTGCGATTGGACCCTGAACGACGAGGAAGCAGCATGTGATTGGCTATTGTGCGAGACTGAAGCTGCCGTGACTGAACGCAAATGAAGGCTGCAGTCCCTCAGCTCTCACCATCGTGCCTGGTATCCCCGCACACGTCTCTGTATGGTGATAGCAGCATTCCTCATGCGTAGGTACTTCTTGCGTTCCAGCCAGCAGCGGATGGTCTTCTGGATACGGATGCAAGCTGCCCGCAGCTTGTCGGCTCGCAGCTTCTCGAGGTAGGCCACCTGGCCAGCGCGGAAGAAGATCTTTGTCTTCCCGAACTGGTACTTGTCTTTATCCTACAAGTTGAGAGCAATGACAGGAAAGAACACATTCCGTGTTACTGTATGCACATTCACATTCAAGTAAACCGAATCCTGGACTGGTTAAAACGGTCTAATCTTCACAGGCACTCAATGACAGCAGGCGGTCTGTACTTTCACAGCTGTGAGGTCCTCAGGGGTATTTAATGACTAAGCAGCTGCCCTTCATTTTACCATATCGCAGTGTCATGAACAAAAATAGCCCCATAATATCACAGTGTTCACATTAGACTCAAGTTCTATATATAGCTGCAAACTAAGGTTTCATGCATTGTAGTTAGCAGGACCATCAACAATACCCAACAGACTAATAAAATAAAAAGCTAGCACTTGACCTCTGCCACTGCAGTACACCTTTAATCACTGCACCACAAGGCCAACTCATTGAAATTTCTCATACTGTGTCTTACTTACTAAGACCTTTAGCATGTGCAAAACCTTTTAGCATACGCAAAACTAATAACACAACCAATGATTGGGCCAAAACAAAATATATTTTGCATGTGCTAAAAGGTTTTGCACACGATAAAGGTCTTAGTAAATCAGGCCCTATTTGTATTGCTTGAGGGAATTCCTCATGTTATCAACTGTGCCAGCGATAACATAAAGCCTGCATGTGTTGCTCCTACCTGCACTAGTTTCTCCAGGACTTTCCTGCAGGTCAGTTTCCTGTCGGTCTGCACGTCCTTCTGCTTCATCAGAACCCGGTATCGGCTGAAGAACTCCTGATAAGTCCACCTGATGTCAGGGCAACAGTGGACTGTCAGACCAAAGGGCTGCTTTGGTTCACACTGGATTTGACCGTGTACCGTGTCGGCTGCAGGGTCACTTCAGCAATGGGTAGTGGCAGCAAAGTGTGGAGTGGGGATGTGTGATAGATTCAGAGATGAGGTAAGTCTGCATAGCATGTAAGGCCTGACAGCATGCACCAGTTAGAGGAGATGCTGAATTCTCACAAGCAGGCATGTGATTGGAAGGAGCCAATGCAGTGCTAAGTCATGGAACCCTGGCCAACCTTCGACATTTTTAGGTCTAGGCTGCATTCGAACAGTCAAAAAAATAGCTTTTTCCTTTCCTTGCAACTTTTCCTTGACCTCGCCAGAAAAAGGAGTCCAGAGCATCCTTTGTGAAAGGACGGATAAAAGGATTCGTGAAGCTCCTTTCCTTCTCAATATAAGAAATTCGAACGGTCTTTAGCATTGCTGCCCGGAAACTTTTTCCGGTTCATGCGATCTAAAGGATCCTTCCTTGCTCAAATTTGACTATTCGAATGCAGTCCTAAGCTATAATGCACCACCTTTACCCGGAAGGGAAGTGTAGGAAGGTGTATGGGGGAGGTCAGGGCTCGAGATTGTGTACCTGGATGGGAAGCCAGCAGCTGATATCCGAATCGTCTCCAGAACACCACAAGCTCTGAGCTGCTGCACAGCCCTTTTGGGGTCAAACCTAGAGGGGAAAACATGGGCGCTCTGCATTACATCCCACAGTCCGACCAAGACCAACCAACCGATCCCTAAAAAGGACATCAGTACCAGATGCATGCTTCAGTTAATCTCAGAGACACCGCTTACACTGCAATTCATCTAAAAGGACCACAGCACACTACCTCACATGCAAAAACATTCTCTGGAGGATACAGGCAGGCTGTGATGTGGTTGATTATAGACTAGACATCTGAGCTCACGCACCAGGAAATAACTATGAGACAGCAGACCCCTTTCCAATAAGTCTCTAGTAGTAAAAACCATGTTATTGAACCAATTTGGTATTGACAGAAGTTAACAGCAATACTCTGAGGCTGAGGGTAATGGACTCCTGCTCACGTGAAGGGAAATTTGAGGTCATTTGGCTTGATGCACCGCACGTAGTGGGGAGTGGTGGCATTCAGGGTGCCCATCAACAGCTGCAGGGAGTTACGGAACTGGGAGACAAGAATTACAAGTATTTTAAACAATCAGAAATATCTTCATCATCAGTTTTGCAAGTGCGAGGTTGACGACGGAATTACTATAAAAGATTGTGACACCGATTGAGCTCACCTGTAGCCCCACAGTCTTCTTGTGCTCTTTAGCAGACTTGGCCGGCTGTGGCTTGACGCTCAGCTTGGTGCGGCTTCCAGTGGGCACACCTGTGGAACTGGTGGCATTCACTTCATCCGGGAACAGCTCCACCAGAAGATCAAACTATCACAGCAAGGAAGGGATAACACATGAAACAATTAATCAACAGAGTATGACATGTTCATGGGTTTCAATAGCTCAACCAGTGGTTGGCATCATAATATAGCAAGTAGTTGATACCAACCACGGTTTTTTCCACCTTTACAAATGTGCACTGGATCAACATAATATCAACATTTATCAACTGTTTATGGGGTTGGGCCCACTAAGAATAGCAACCAACACACTTTGTATTGACAGTAATGATTTACCATGACATTTTTGTTACAATAGTTAAGTCTAAAATAAGCGGATAACTGAAGAATCACACTCAGAGGGTCCTAATGCCTTCAGTAGATGGGGCCTAACCCACATTACAGGACTTTATGTAGAATGTTATTCCTGTATATAATGGCATTTCAAGCAGCATGCTTGTGCAACAGAGCACAAAATGCCCAGGGAACGGTCACCCTCCATCCCCACCTCCCCATCTGAGCTGCTGAAGCAGTTACCAAACACTCTCACCCCACCCATAACAGCTCTGAAACCATGGTGATGCAAACAAACAAGGTGTGTGAGACTGCCCCACGCCCTTCCCCTCCCCCAGTGGGAGTTAGAGAGGTGTTAGAGGGAAAACAGCAAGACAGTACTAACAGCTTTGCAGCAATGCTCAGCTTTACCTTCCGCTGCACAGGGGTTGTCATGATGGGGACACACAACAAGTGGAAAAATGAACAAACAAACACAAGTGATTAAGAAGTAATCCTAAAAAGGAATGCATGGCCTACGTACTGTATATATATATTATATATATATATATATATATATATATACACACACACACACACACACACACACATACATACACATACACTACAGTGTATATAACACACACACACACACACACACACACACACACACACACACACACACACACACACACACAGAGGTTACATATACTTTACTTGGAACCAGAGTAAATGGAAGCGTCCTTGCTACCTTGGATCAGTACCTACATCATTTTTTGACACTGAAGGATGGAGTGAATATCTATATAGCTTTGCAGGAATCATTAGGAATGACAAAACTTATCCTGTCAACAGCTATCAAATTTCAGATTGAAGTACAAGCATATGGTAGAGCATTTGTGCACTGGATGCTGTACTATAGCAATTGCACATGCACCAAATATAAAATATCACACTGGACAGCCAAATGTGTTGATTCCAGGTAGCTAGAGTTGTTTCCATACAGCACAGTGCAATGGAAGAAAATAAAAACAAGGAGAAATGTACATATAGCATGCATATGGACAAAATGAAGGTCCTTCTTCCTTTTGCACTTCATTGTCTGAAATTAATCAGTAATTCACTAATCTAGGTAAAAATACAACATTTTCTCGCATTTATTACATTGGAAAAAGTGTTTTTTTGTTGTTGTTGTAAGTTTAGAGATGTTATTGGTTATCTCAACATATTTAAATCCTTACCACAATCAGTTACTGCCTCAGTAATTCACAATCATTTCTCTAAAAAAAAAAAGATGAAATACTGAAAAGCTAGGAAAGCCCTTTTATTGGTTTTCAGCAATTAATAGATTCAAGTTCCTTTCACTCAAAGACAAATCCAACTCAATCGCAAAAGCATCTGACAGCATTCATAAAAATAAATAAGCACCACTACACTCATCCTTGAGGGAATATAACAATGTAATTCTTCTAGAATGGCCATTTCAAAGACACAAAAAGGAAGTTCTGCATTCAACTGAAGCAGAAAAACGTTGGGTTACATGATTTAATAGATCTCGGCAGGTATGATCATTGTGACATCAAAACAAATGGAAAGGGGGGAATTCCAATCACAAACTGCTAAAATAAATCAGTATTCATCTTAAAAACATCTTAGTTTATTGATGTGCAAAGATCCCATTTAACCCTCATATTATGTTGACATTTTATGATGCCTTTTATGTTTGGGATCAAACTGATAAACAGACACAAAAAACTACTGTAATAGAATCATTTGACACTTTCTGTGTCACCTTTTGTGTGTCTCCCAATTGACTAGCCTTTTATTCCTAAATATAAAAAATCTGTCATGAAATATCTCAGAGCCCGAGGTAAGCAAAAGTTTGTGATGTACGAGAGTGCCACCAGAATCACGCACAAAAATGTTGTATATTTTCTTACATTTTACACAGCTACCCCACAAATGACCTCACACAACACATGTTAATAAATACATGGGTTTTGTATATTATTATATTATCCCACCTTAATGAATTTTCACAAGATGCCTCAAATTGAAATGTTTTGGTGTCAACAGCAGGGAGGGAAACAGAATTTGGTAAGACTATAATATAATCTGTGCAAAAACCAAATTATTATTAAACACAAATACTACATTCAGTAAGAGCACTATACTTTAAGCAGAATGTAACCATCTCAGAGTACTGTTCAAGCTCATACAGGGACTGCTTTGCAACTGGCAGATTCATCATCATTGTTGTAAGAACTCAGAGTGAACAGCAGGTGGCGGTGTTGCCATTGACCTTTAAAGCACTGCAACCAATTTTTGAGGTCATGCATCTTAAAACAACGCGATCACTTACCAGTGTAAATAACAATCATCAACAGGCACTTAAATGAAATGCCAACCCCGACCAAAAAGGACCAAAGGTTCTACAGAGCAGTTTGTCTCATCATCAATGCAGAGTGATAAAACAGTAATACACACCCCAGAAGGGATATGTAAGCATGTCGAAGGACAGTGACAGGTTGGGAGGATGGACAGAAAGGACAAACCTTGCTCGCTTTTAGCACATTGATCTGCTCTTCATTGACAGTGTCTTTATTTTTCTCCAGGAATCCCTCACACTGATACTCCACCTGTGAACAGATAGACGCATTTTTACAAGTGGAGATGGTCTGACTGAATATACCCAGTGAAAGCGAATAGGAATATGAACTACTATGATTGCAAACATGAGTCCCTGAGTTCACTGATATAATGCAAGTCTCTTATTCACACATACAGGAAAACGTGTTAACATTTAACAGCTATGTATATTCAATACAAGTGAAATGTATAAGCACATTTTACATTTGTGATGGGCTATGGGTACACAGGTGTGATATTCGGCACAATTAATTAACTCAGTGTTCTGAAATCACATCAACTGGTTGTGAGGAGGGGGGGACACAGTGACTGCAGGATTCTACAGGAAATTAAGGCTTAAATGTGTGGGAAGATCCCCCTGTGACTTGATCAGAAGAAACTCTGGATGCCCTTTGCTTTTGGATATAGAGTCAGGCAGTAACTGAACACTGAGGCTAAAATAGGCCCAAGTGGCACGCGGTAGGCTACCTTTTCATATCACTACCATACACTAATGAATCATATAACACACCCTGGCCTAACTGCAGACAGATTAACCCCCTTAGTGCAGACGCCTTAGTGGCCATGCTGCCGGCCATTCATTGCCCCTGCAACAAAACCGAGTGGAAACAACAAACTCCACATTCTATCTTTATTAGTACGATTCGTGACAACTACACCGAATACGGAGTTTCTAAGTGCCACTATTGTCGCGTAGCTACTCCATTTCACAAGCAACCTCCCACCCAGTCTCACCTGCAACAATACCGACCCATGCGTGACACAGTGGACAATAGCATCTATCTGTGAGTTCATAAAAATATTTTTTCACCACCAAAAATTCATATTCTGTCATAGCAACAAGATAAAGCCAACAATAGCCCGAACGTATGCGAATTCCGCCATGAAAAGCCCTGCTCACTCAATAGCAAAATAAACAAGTGAAATTCTTGTGTAATCATACCACGTAATCTACAGTACTATCAATATCTGCTGCTAAATATGAAATAAATATACAATCCTACCAATGGTTTTACACACGGAGATGTCCCTTTACAAATTCAGTGGTCATTTATTGTCTTGGACAATCCATTTGAGAAATACACACCCCTTTATAACGCTAGTACACGTTCTGAAAACCCCACAAGTAAATGGTTTGATTGACAACTCTTATCTAATAGATGACATTCTAACCTTCACAAAGGTGTTTGCAATGTCTTATTGGATGTTTTGAACTATAAATTACAGCCTGGCGTAACAGCATTTTTAGTTTAATTAGTTGCGTTTTACGCAAAATACTACAGAAAACGGACAAGAACGTACATTTGCTTTCCGAGGTGTAATTGTTGTTTTCCTGCTAATTTCTAGAGAAAATCCTCGCCTTGCTTACATGGATTTTGGGAGTGGGTCAGAACATACCATAGTATTGATTCTATCAGAGAATATGCCTATGAACATGACGGATATTTTCTTCCTTGATATGAAAGTATTACTGCTTATAATTTTTCAAATACAGTATGTGCATAAACTTTTCCACTCTACCACTGTCTCGTGCCATATGTTTGACATTGTTATTTTTGCATTTTCAGTGCATTTCACTGTAGTGTAAGTGTTCATAGGTGGCTCAGTCATGTTTTACATTTGATTTGCAGATAAGCTAGAACAAGCCAGCATTTCCTGATGGTGGAATATTATAAATATTATTTTATGATTTACAGCAGTGCTAAATTTTGCCATTTAGGATAGATTTGGAGAAACTAAGGGACAACATGATACACTGCTTACGCTTTGCATCATAGATCTTTAGTAGTTCTGCAAATCACCCTCAGATTTTGCACACTTGTGTACAATAGGTGTATGATCCTGGAAATGTATAGTTTCACCTGTTTTACATTTCTAGCTGTCAGCATTTCATTGCAAACTAAAGAAAAACAACTTTGTTTCGCATTTTTGCCAATATTTCTTTGCATAACTAATCTAAATTAGTATTGTAAACGGTACAACTGTCTTGCTTCATTTAAGTCATTTTCCAAGTGTGTGTGATGCTCACACCTTAAATAAAACATGAAGCCTTAAGCCTTAAATAAAACGCCCCCTAAATAGATGAGAATTGACAAAATTTGGCATCTGCACAAAGGGGTTAACCCACTGGCAGGACACTGACACTTTTTGTTTATGGCCACATTCACACAGGCACCTAAAACTCTGAAAACCACATACAGTATCATAGAGAACCTGACCATCACTGCAGAGCCTTTTCTACAGTAAAGAAAAGTGCAAGGAGAACCGACAGACTGAGGAACATGTGTACCTTGTCAGCAAAGTGCTGGATGATGAAGGCTTTATTGGACATGCGGGGCTTTCCAAAAAGTGCACATGTCTTCAAGTGTGTGTTGTACAGCTTCTGAGCCCATGTGTCGTCACTTCCCTTGGGCATCTGGAGAACAGGAGAGGTCAAAAGGTCACCGGGTAGAGGTCCAACAGCAAGCATACCTGAGCATCCTTCAATCACACTGGTGTGATAACAGATCTGAGTCGGATCCAGAGAACTATAACCACAGTGCGTGTGTATTTTGATTAGATAATAAAAGGCGTCCAACCTTGCACTCCTCGTCCAGAAGGGCCAGCACCCCCATTTTGGCCTCGATGAGGTTTATGCAGGGCTGATTGTCGTAAAAGTCAATGAGGGTCCACGGGATCTGCTCCTTCATGTACTCCTCCTGCTCCAGTTTGAAGACATGCTGCAGAGAGCAAAGGGGAGCGGGCAGTCAGTGTTATTTCTATTGAGTGCAATAATTAATTCTTATTATCTTCTAATACAATATCCTTCATACGACTAATCAATGCCCCAGAAACCACGCTCAGAGGAGGGTTTTGAAAACAAATTATAGCAGTGGTTTTGGGCCATAAAGCCGTCCACGCAGTTGTTACTTGTCTCATTCACTTTAATTACATCAAAAACAAGCTTCATTTTATCATTGCAATCTGACCAAATCAATGCAATATAAAACAAACATGTTTAGAACATTCAGCACATCAAACACAAAGAGCAGACAGACGTTGGATTCAAGTCAAGGTCCGACACACACCATCCTTTGAATAGTTCTATAAATATCTTGCATTGTGTTGGCAGCCGGACAAATTCAATCAGAACTCATGCATAATGACAAATTTGAACATCTGCCACACATACAGACATTGGCAGAAAATGGCCGCTGTATGCAAAAGCCTCACAGTAATGGCAATGCTTGAAGACGGTTTTAAATAATAACAAAAACCTTTGATGCACACGGAAGAGCGACAGCCATCACTTTGAAGTGATGACAGCCATCACTTCAAAGATGATTGATAAACGTGTGCGTTCAAAACAACACTCACCATGTTGAACTGCTGCTGGAGTTTCTCATTGGCGTAATTTATACAAAACTGCTCAAAGCTGTTGATATCAAATGTTTCAAACCTGTGGAGAAAAGAAAACGGTGAAAAAAATAAAAGGTAGAAAGTAATGTACAGTAGGTTTCAAGTAAGCACCATTACATGGTCAGACTGCCTACAAGCAACCTACATACAACAACTTGTACGATCAAAGCTTTATTCTGTGACTTCTCAACAGACCACACCAAATTATCAATTTACTCCTGTAAGAATGAAAATCTGTATTTGTCCTGTAAGATCATGTCATGGGAGATATACATATGTCTGGAAAACCATTCCCCCGATCTAGTTAACAAGACTTATTTTCACCCAAATGCACACATTTTTGCCTTTCCAAGTGAGGGAACGCACCCGTAAATGTCCAGAACCCCAATGAAGGAGTCCTGCCTGACCGTAGACTGCAGGGCCTTGTTGACCTGGGCAACGATCCAGTTGAAGAGGTTGGCATATATGTGTTTGGCAAGGGCATCCCGGCTGTTGACGGCCTGACGTTTGGGAACGGGCTTGATGTAGGTCTCCGTAGCGGTCTTCAGCTTCTTGTGGCACAGCCAGTGGGACATGTCCTGGTATGTGACACCCATGAGGTCACAGAAGACAGCGAGGTTGCGGTTATTTGGCTGAAATGAGAGGACGATGGGAAAACGTTACAGGTCGCCCTCAGACGGAAATCGGCTGGAGAATCGTGTGTGAGATGCTCTGGTAAGTTAGGTTCCAATGTGTCTGTGTCCACCTCTATCCTGCTGCTGTCTGCATCTCGATCCTTCACTTCCACATTGCCCAGATGGAGGACGGAAGCCAATATCTTGAAAATCCCCATCTGATAGGATTCATTAATTCCTAAAATAAAATGTAAAGTCACCGAAGTCAAGGAACAAGCCCAATTTGCCTGAAGTAAAACGAATTGACTGATCTTCCCTCATGGAAATGTGATATACTGCAGTATATTTTAAATCAGATCAAAAACGTCTACGACGTAAAAAAAAAGCCAAGTTACTCACGCATAGCCTACATAGCGCTGTCTATAAGTCCTTAATTCCAACTTGCAAAAACTAGGCCTGCCTTTAAAAGTATTGATATCAAAATGTGGCCAAGTTACAACTAACAATATTGCCAATCGTAGCTCACACTAAATAAACTAGCTCTATTCCAAAGCAATGCTATCCAAACTTTCCTAAATTATTTAATGCAACTTGGCCCTGTGTTTCTTCATCTTTGCATGTGAAGAGATTGTGCCTCATGGAACAACATATGATTTCAATTAATGTTTTTAACAGCTGATGAATAATTACACTCCAGAAAGAATATGGTTGTACTTTGTTGGCAAGTTTACTTTAGAAAATGTACAGGTTTTAAAATGTTAACTGCTGCTACAGATTTCTTTACAATTCACAAACAGACATTTATATCAAGAAACATCATGTACAATAGAGAAAGGGGTGATGAATAAATAAATGCAGATAAAAATTAGTAATATTTTTACCTAGAAAATAGCGTACATATAGCATTTTTACAAACGTATCCAGACATGTTTGTGGGTCAGATGGTGGCAAATAAGTAATAGTACCAATTTTCTTAACATAATAGTAGTTATGATATTTGCAAACAGAATTTTGTGAACACAAGGATATCTATGCTCTGTAGGACCACACAGGTTTTGATAGAAATCCAAATAAATACATCAATAAATACATAATAATACTAATAATAATAATACATTTTATTAATTCTGTGCTTTTCATAGACCCAAAGCAGTGGATGCAGACAATTGTTCAAACATGCCCTATAGTGTAGTACTTTTTCTGTTTAATTTCTAAGTGCAACACATCTGATTCAGAGTATTTCCACTATAAATTATTTTCATTTTGCAGTTTGATGTGGCACATAGTTTCATTGACCACATTCTCTTGAGATGGTAAGATGAAGAAACACAGGGCCAAGTTGCATTAAATAATTTAGGAAAGTTTGGATAGCATTGCTTTGGAATAGAGCTAGTTTATTTAGTGTGAGCTACGATAGGCTATATTGTTAGTTGTAACTTGGCCACATTTTGATATCAATACTTTTAAAGGCAGGCCTAGTTTTTGCAAGTTGGAATTAAGAACTTATAGACAACGCTATGTAGGCTATGCGTGAGTAACTTGGCTTTTTTTATGTCGTAGCTGTTTTTGATCTGATAGCACTTCTTTTTTATAGCTAACTAATGATGAATAATGCATGAAGATAAACATGGAGAGACATGCATTCCAAAGAAATGCATGCAGACATTCGCGTAACCATAGCGCCCTCTATTGACAAGAATGATAACAGTTATCCTATTACAGACAGCACACAGAGTTTGTAGATGAGCAGTATTTAATGTGTAATGAAATACAATGAACAGCACCACCTGAGCTATGGATCAAGAAGAAGCATGTAAATTAATGAACCAAGTCTATATGGAGACATGCATGCACAATGGGCTAGACACAAACACATTCTAGCTGAAAGACATACAGCCTAAATATCTAGTACAGCCTAAATAGTTTGCATCAGTAAAATATGGAAATACAGTTTTAAAATAAGGCTATTAGTATTCTATAGAAAATTAAATACATTTAACGTTAGGCTATTCGACACTGGATTGCCGGATGCGTAACTCCAACCTTCCATGTGTGGGCTACGAGCTAGCGAGCGAGTTAGTGAGTTCATAAGCAAAGCAGAATTCCTTCGCAGGTTTTTTTCCGGTAGTGTAGAATGTTACCTGCGGGAAATGTTTTGGTACCGGACAGCTAGGTTTAGTTTAGTTTTCTGTAGTGCAATGAATGTAGGCTATAAGGCATGTTGATTCACTTCGTAGTAGCCTAGCTTGTAACTGCTTCCTGACTAGAACCAGACTGATGTTTCTCTGGCAACAGTAACGTTGGCTAACAAGCTTAATTGGACAACGCATATTTCCCAGGAATCTTAGCCAGAAAGAAAACAATAGGTACTCCTAAGAAAGTACATACCAGAGATTATTCTTCTTCTTATTATTATTATTATAATTAAAAGTTTTTGCAGTAAGCTACATTATCTGTAGAGTAGCGTAGACTAGAGCCACATTTGGAGGCTATTGTTTTTTTGTTTTTTTAAGTGACTAAACATGAATCAGATATGTTTGGGGAATTGGCGGTTTATAAATCCGATCTCTTAAATGATTGCAGCTGAAAGGAGGCTATCATAAATTCTTAATGTAGGCTATTATCGTAAATTCTTAATTGTCCTAGTAGTTAATTTTATGGTGACATTGTGTTATGTGTGAAAAGGATAAAGTGAACAGAGCTGAAGTGAAGAAATGAATGAATTAAGAAATGTTGGCCGAGGCAAGGGTACGTTGAGGTTCGGTTTCCACAGTCAGTCAGTCATGACCGCAAGAGCAGAGCGTAACACCCTCCCCAAACCAGACAAGAGCGAGCGTCCGGTTTGGGGAGGGTGTGATATAGTAAGTGAAATACAAGTGAAACATAGAACAGTTAATTTTGGAAACCTCTTTTGCCTTTGCAATAAAAATACGTTAATGTGTTAATGTGAAAATAATAATAGTCTAATAAATGAAAAGTACTTAAGAGTTGCACATTGTTTTTGTGGAAAATAAGCGTGTGCCCTGCTGGGCTCGAACCCACAATCCTCTGTGTGAGAGACAGCAACTCTGACCATTAGGTCAGAGTAGTTTCTTGGAAAGCATGAAGCCATTAGCTATATTAACAGTATATGCAGTATATTCTTTTTCCATAAGGGTTCACAAAGAAATGGACATACTGAAATTGTCAATGAAGATTACTCTCATGACAGCTCGCAATATGCCATACATAACCTGATCAATTTTTTATATGCTGACACTCCTTAGGATCAGACCTCACTTCACAATAAATTAATACATTATAACAATATTTTTTATAATGACCAAATATCAGTACCTACTCAATACAGTACTTCTGTACTCTTACCCAACAATGAGAGAGCATGCCTTGCAGTAGACAACTCATGGGCATCATCCACCCCATCAATGACAGGGCTTTGACCCTGGTTGGTGAAGCGGAAATTATCCGCTTTACCTGGTGAAGAACAGTGACTGTATCAAGCATTGTTTCCTAGTGACAGGACTCACCAGGGCAAACACAAGACACTTCAAGGTCAATTAGGTTAACTGAACGTGTTTGTTTTAGTTCAACTTTTAAATGGATTCAGAACAAGAGAATCTAATTTTTCACCTTGATTTAGAGGGTAATTTCAAACAACATTTCCTATTTGATTGAACAGTGTTAAAACCACACATATATAACATACGTTACATATTTAGTAAGCTTCAACATAAGACTTAACTGTAGAGTAGAGAGAGATATAACATTCTGTCTAACAAACAGATTGGTAAAACGAAAGCAAGATATTAGAGATATGAGATTGAGATTTTCTCAATGAACTGCCTAGTAGCTTTACCCGGGTGCCCAGGAACAGAAGCCTATTTATGCCAAAGCACCCCGAATATCAGAGTGTCAGCTGGCAGAACTGAGAAGCAGTGTGACGGTGCACGACGGTGCCAGCGGCGCGTTTCCATGGCAAGGAGGGCAGGTGTCTCCTCGCAGTAGGCGGGCGCGGATAAACCCGATCACCCGCCCGCTCTCTGGAGACGCACCTGCTGCTCCCTTTGTTGCTCCATCAGATAACGAATGTCTACAGACCGCCTATTACCACGGCTTGCATGTTGTCCTACTTCACGTGTCGTTTTATTAATATTTGTAAATTAATGCAGGAATAAAATGTAACAAACCTCCCCGTCCTTTCCGTGTTTTTGGAATAACAACCGACTAACCTCAACATTACACGCCTAACAGCTGAAATTAAGGAGTTGAAGGCCAAGATTTACACTGGGAGAATAAAACCAAGCATGTAACCAAAGCGACACAATGGGATCAGTACCTGAATGTAGCAGTCCTTTAGAAATTATTAGATCATAATAAAACTAAAGACAATTATTGAAAGTTCATCCTCCTGCTCGTTTTGGCTTCCAATGAAAAGCACCTACCTAACTTAAGATATTGAAATTCAGGTAAATGGGATGAGGCACACAGCTGGTAGAAGATATGGTAGTTCCTCTCCTCGTCTGCCTGCAAATGAGGACAGAAGCAGGGAATTCAAACAATAAACAGCAAAATTACAAGCATTCAGTATAAATGTATAGCACCGATAGAACTACAACTATGTAATTGCAGCAAATATCCAGGTCATGTATATCACACTCACACTGACCCATCTATGTAGAATCGGCAGAAGTACTATTGACTCCTTGTAGGGTAAATGCTAATGATTAAACCCTGGCCCTAGGGTCCATTTTGCATACTGGACTGAGTACCAGTCCAGCCAACCGTCCCATCACAGTGGCAGGTGATCACAGCAGGAGATGACTCAGGGACTATGTCACAGTCCATTTCTTTCATGATTGTCGTTCATTTTGGGCCGCTACAGCCGCCCTTTATTCAATTTTCCCTGGGGACACGGACTCACGGACAGTTACTGCTCAGATTCAGGGGAGTATAGTGCCTACTGTTGCCAACCCCCACTGGCCTTGCAGCTGGTGAAGAGCCTGTCGCTGAAAGGGGCAGTCAGTGACCTGCCCGAGTTTGGTGGGACCACCTGGTACTGTCTCACACAGCTGTGCACTTGGTTTGGGTGCTGAGTGTCAGGGGAACTAGTGTACAATCACACACACGTTTCTCCACACTGTCAATCCTATCCTCTTTTCTACCCAAACAACACTGATTGATACCTGGAAATACATCTGCATTATAAAAAAAAATGAATGAGTCAGCCACATAGCATGGGACACTAAACACAGATTCTGTACGTTAAAGGTTACTTCTACTTACTGAGACAGGAAAGGGGGATTCATTCAAATAATCAACATTAGATCAATATTTGTAGACATTTAAGAATATAACTCCCACCATTAAAAGAAACTTAAAAAAATTATTTTGACAAAAAAAGGTTAATTGTGAAAAATTCACAACAGTATTATCATCACATTTGCACATGTCTTTTTATGCGATACACTGGCGTTTCATTGAACAGGAACAGATTCTTTCAGTCATCAAAAGAACCGATCAACAGGGAATTCTATAATGAGTCACAGGCTAGTAGCATGTACACTACTCACAAAAAGTTAGGGATATTCGGCTTTCGGGTGAAATTTCAGGATGAACCTAAAATGCACTATAACCTTTACAGGTGAAATTAATTTGACCTTCTCTAAACTTGTCCAACTATTCAATGTTTCAGTACTTTTTGCACAACTTGCTGTTCTCTAACAAGGAGCTGAACGGCAAAATTCACAACAGGTGTTTGATCCATGAATCGACCAATAAATTTCCTGGTTCAATTAGAATTGGTATTTAAACAGTCCTCTTCATCATGCTGTTCACATTTTGACATCATGAGACCAAGACGACACCTAACAATTGATCAACAGTACCTTGCCATTGCAAGGCTTCAAACAGGATGTTCTCAGAGGGAAGTGGCCACTGAGCTTAGAGTGTCACAGAGTGTCATCAGAAGGTTGCAACAGAGATACAGAGAGACTGGAAGAGTCACAGAAAGGCATAGAAGTGGACGTCCTTTGGCCACATCCCACACTGATGACCGCTTCATTGTGAACAGTGCCCTGTGGAACCGGATGATGAATGCCACTCAACTCCAGGCACATTTAAGGGAGGTGAGAGGCACCCAAGTGTCACGTCAGACCATTCGAAACCGTTTACATCAGCGTGGTCTGCGTGCTAGACGACCTGCAAGGGTACCTGACCACACCACCAGGCACAGGCGTCATCGTCTTGCATGGGCCAGGGAGCATTTACGCTGGACGAGGGACCAGTGGGCCTCAGTGCTGTTCTCTGATGAAAGTCGATTCACGTTGAGCAGAAATGATGGCCGCCAACGATGTTGGAGACATCAAGGAGAGCGCTATGCATCAGCCACTGTTGTCACCAGACGACCCTTTGGTGGTGGCGGTGTTACAGTGTGGGCAGGTGTGTCTAGTCAATACAGAACTGCCCTACACTTTGTGAATGGTACAGTGACAAGCCCATACTACCTGAATAACATCATTAATCCAGTCATTGTGCCCCTGCATGAACAACACAGGCCTAATTTCATCTTCATGGACAACAATGCTCCAGCTCATCGAGGTCGCATCATTAGGGAAAGGCTGCTGGAGACTGGGGTACCTCAAATGGAGTGGCCTGCACTTTCTCCAGACCTGAATCCCATAGAGTGGGATGCCATGCCTCAGCAGACAATAAGTCGACTTGTGAACAGCATGAGACGTCGTTGTCAAGCTGTAATTGATGCTCAAGGGCACATGACAAGTTATTGAGACATTGACATTTTTGTTGTGGTATACCCACCACTGTTGTTGGCTTTTGTTTCAATAAATTGTTTGAGATGAGGAAATCACCATTGCATGCTTCTACTTAAATGCCCTACTTTCATGATACGTATAATATCACTGTAGTGTGAACTTACATTTTCCATAAATTTCACCCGAAAGCCAAATATCCCTAACTTTTTGTGAGTAGTGCATGTTCTGATCAGAAGTGCTAGCCATGCGAGGCTGCGTCACTCACCTGAAAGACCACTCTGGATTTCTCCAGTAGGTAGGTCCTCATATTGGCCCCAATGATGTGGTAACGCTTGTCGAAACCAATCTCAATATACTTCCCGAATCGACTGCTGTTGTCGTTCCTGGTGGTTTTAGCATTTCCAATAGCCTGAATCAAAAGAATATCAAATATATTAATAATGATAAAATGAGTGAGTAATTATATCTTATGAATTAAATGTAATCATTCAATGCAATAAGTGAGTGGTTTTCATAGTTTGATGAAATACGTTTTCTTCATAAAGAACAAAAGCTTGTGTTTACCAGTGTTGACTAAATGGCATTGATATTAAAACACATCTATGAAAAAACCAAGGTAAAGAAAATGTTTCCCCAGAAACCTAAAAATGAATGTAAACCTCACATCTAGATAATGGGTTAATTGATTATTATTAAAGGGATAGTTAGGAATTTTGGACATAATGTCTCAATTACGACTTACTCATGATGTAGTTCATTGATGGAAACCATTTTCAGATAATTCCATGCTGTCCCTTCTTTTCGACGTACACACATTGCTAATGCTAGCGCAACTCTAAGGGATCTAGTAGCATCCACTACCAAACACACTTAAACACTCCACAGTGCTCCCAAAGCAAATAAAATACGAGGACAGTCTATCTGGGTTATTTTCAGTGATTATACCATCATTTTTCAAGTCAAACTATCGTTGAATCCTTTACTTTGTGCTCACCTAAATTCTCCGTGGAAGTACGGCGTTAGTTTACTAGGTAACGTAAAGTAGCCTATAGCTCTGCCGTCGTATGTCGTGCCGGCCAAAAACAATATCGCGCATGTGAAAGAATCAGACTCGTAGTATTGTTAGCTAACGTTCAGGTAAGATGGTATTTCGGTGTGTATTTCAAGGTTGTTCAAATCATGCAAAAAAATGGGCACCACAAAGTTTTCACCGATTTCCAGTGGAAGATCAACAAAGAAAACAGCTGTGGCTTCTTGCTGCTTGCATAAATGTAACCAATTGAGACTCTAAAAAAGTTCAAAGTGTGTAGTGACCATTTCATAGAGGATGACTATGTGAAAATCAAAAACGGACGGTTGGGACACCCTCTACTGAAGGAGACTGCTGTGCCATCACCTGTTTTTCTTCATGCACCGAAAACAACTGACGAGCAGGTAACTAATAAATGATTGCATGCGTGATCTATCTATTCAATTTAGCTAGCTAGTTGCCACGATTGGGAAGTCATGGAAGTGGTCAAACTTTTCCTGCAAATTGGTAGCCAGTGTGCTTGCTTGTATATGCTGTGTTATTCTGTAGCATGTTTGTGTTTAGCTGACTTGTTGTCTACCAAATATGTAACTTTACGGCAAAACGGATTGTGTCGGCAACTGTGGAGTACAGCAGATAGCCTACAGGCAGATACCCTGGCTAATCTACAGCAAGCTCCACCACCATACTTCCACTGAGAATTTAGGTGAGCACAAAGTAAAGGATTCAATGATAGTTTGACTTGAAAAATGATGGCATAATCACTGAAAATAACCCCGATAGACTGTCGTCGTATTTTATTCGCTTTGGGTGCACCGTGGAGTGTTTAAGTGCGTTTGGTAGTGGATGCTACTAGATACCTTAGAGTTGCGCTAGCATTAGCAATGTGTGTATGTCCAAAAGAAGGGACAGCATGGAATTATCTGAAAATGGTTTCCATCAATCAACTACATCATGGGTAAGTCGTAATTGAGACATTATGTTCAAAATTCCGAACTATTCCGTTAAGGAGTTCAGTAAATTATTATATAACAGGTTTTCTATAACAGTCTTGAGTGCACAGGGCTCTGAAAGCCTTAATTTCCCTCAGACTCAGCATGTCATCAAGACCCCCATGGGAGTAGCATTACTAGAAATGTACTTCGGTTTGTTTGTATAAATATATCTGTTGGTTCTGTTGTCATTTCATTTAGCTCTTTTCTGCACATTTCGCTTGTTAGAAAGTGCTTGGACCAAGAAGTGTAATGCAAGTAAAATGCATTGTTATTCATTGTGGGCGGCCGTTTGGTCTCTCCCAGGAGCCCGGGCTTGGCAGACTTGTTACAGGTCAATCAGAGTGATAGATATTCAGTCTCCATTCTGCAGGGGGCTGGATGAGCTAATGCCTAGCTTTCTTGTAGCAAGAAACTGAGCACTAGCTCGTCCAATAGAGCGCAAGCCAGATCCCTGCAGAGATGCTCACAGAGGGAGCGGGGAAAAGTGCTTCATGCTCCGCATCACGGACAGCAGGGTGGAATTAGGCGTCTATAAATAGCCTGCGGGTAATGCTTACACGGGCGGCAGACTGGCATCTACAAAATGCCTATTTGTGTTTTGTTTGCCCACTGCCCGATTCTCAAAAAAATGAGAAAGGATTCCGCCAAAATAGCATAGCATATTTATAAAAGAAAGGAGCATCCAAGACATTTGGAATCAGAGCGCTTCAATCAGGAACGGCGAACACATCTAAGTATCTCTGAATATGCATTTCTGCAGATTGCCAAGCCATTTTCAGCTTTCACTCTGGAAATAATGCTGGCAGCACAGAGAAAGTTGCCAAGCCACATCTCACACCCCCTCAGAGACATTCAATCTCTCTGGATCATAAGAACCCGCTTGCTATTCCTGTCTTGCAAGCACAGGCAACCCTTTCCAGTAAAGGAAAACCCTTACATTTTCAACCAGATATACCAGAATCACATATAAGCCATCTTGGATCACTGGACTGGTGTTCACGTCCTGTAATGTGGAGCGCATTGAGTAAGTCCTTGCAGCAGAAACCGTTGACAAGGTTGAGTCCACAACACGGCCAGAGCATTTGTATTAGTGTTGTCACGATACCAAAATTTTGACTTCGATACCGATACCAGGTTTAGTATCATGATACTCGATACTGAAACGGTACTTGAAACTGAAACGATACTGATTCGATACTCGGTACCTCTACTGAAATGACCTTAACCCTATTTACTTTGGCCCTTCAGAGGCAATTTCCTCCTCGTTTCTACTAGTTTTATTTAAATGCCAATATCTAAAAAAATATTCCCCGCACATCCATGGTTTTAAGTTCGAACTGAAGAAGAAGCTGTATCATTCAGAACTTTGCTACAGAATACATTTATTTCAGAATAGTCACATACAGTACAGTGTTTCCCCTAGAATTTTTTTCAGGCCGGGTGGTAGGCCCCTCGAAACTACCAGTGTTGTTGCGCGTACACGGTGTCATCAAACGCGCGTGCGGGGCCGAGGTAGTATCATCGCGCCGGTCGGGGGTACGGAGAGTCGTCGCACACATGGGGAGGGTGTTGGTAACAAAGTGGTGCATTTCTCCATTCTGAGCTAAAATAACATTTGCTCACAAAGGTGTATGGTAAATAAATATTAGTTATTTATAATATTAATAAACTTAAAACAGAACTTATATACAATAAACCCCCCTTAGCTTCACAAATGATATTCAGAACTATACAACTTAAACCCAGGACAAGGAGTTTGTTTCTACCGGTTTTTAAGGACTGTTTCTGGATCAGCTATCTTTGCAGCACTGTAGAGCTGCTTTTGAGACTCCTCCATAGTGCTGATCCATAATCAGTCCTTAAAAACAGGCAGAATCAAACTCCTGCCTCTGCAGTATTAGCTTTTACTCTACACTAAAATGTAAGAGTTCTGGTCAGATAGCGAAACGGACGAAAGTGCGCCATTTTGCGTAGAGGCGGAAACTATAATTACACCCTCATAATATCAGCGCTGCCATTGAAAATTGAATTAGGCCTAACGGGAAACCGAAGCTGTTTTGGCGAGGGTTTTTCCAGATGCTATTTTGATCATTCCAGCATTCTGCGGTAAGGGAAATATTGCAGCTACATAAAAGAAAAAGAAAAAAAACATTATATTAAAAAAAAGAATAATAAAAAATTTTTTTTTAAAGTACCGAACGTCGGAAAATTCTAATACCGTATCGAAAAAGTACCGAAGTTTCGGTGTACCGTGCAACACTAATTTGTATTGTGTTAACCCGAGGGCGGAGCCCCGATCGACCAGTAGAGAGAATTCCCAGTCGTCCCAGGACCCCCCAGCTGGGCCGGTCACCACAGCTGACGGAGGGGTGAGCAGGGGTGACAGACCTATTTTATGTCGGCCAGCTGTCACCAGCGAGACGTTCAAAGGAGACGTCCTCCGGACACACGAAGGAAATTAACTCATCCCCAGCAGAGGGAGAGATCTCTTCAGCTCCGCTCACACACAGAGAGGCTTTTCAGCAGCGCACTAGAGTATGCAAATCACCCCATATATCACCATTGCACTGTGTGGAGTGGCATGAACAGCTGATGTAATCTAGCGAACGTGATACAGCCGCGTCACACAAAAACCAACCGCAAAGCGCACGGCCTGCGCTGGTGCTATTTGTGTACTGCAGTCAGACACTGTGAAGCCTAAAAAAATAAATAAAACCGCACACACTGGGAGAATGTTTAGTGTTGCTCCAAGTGGTCCGCTGTGCCTTTTCAGCACAGGGCGAGGAGGCTGATGCAATTGCCTTGACAAGGGCAGAGGAGCCAGCCAGGGCACTGGGGAGAGCATTTCCACTCCCTGCCTTGTCCTTCCCACAAGGCCCTGCTGCACATGCCGAAAAGCACATGCACACGCACACTGGTGTGAGTGCTGACTCACTGGAGCTTATTTCCCCCGCATATCCAGCCAATGCAAAGCACGGCAAGGAAAAGACCAGAAACTACTCTATCAACCCTGTTAGATTTCCCCATCATCCCTCTGGCTCTTATCAAACACATTTGGAAAAGGGCCACAGAAATTAGATCAATTAATTTGTTATGCAGTGAGCTGCAGGCTGCATGGAGTGGTGCAGATAGGTGGCCTCTGTGCTAATCAAGATGTCATATACACCTGAAAACTTTCAGCAGGAAATTAGGTTTTACAACTGCTAGCAAGATGTACCTTTCTTTTCTAAAATGGATCCAACACATTTTTAAATAATGGATAGCTCAATCTTTTTAAAACAATTAGATAAACCTTAACATACTGGTAGCACAATCTAAACACACAATATACACTATACCCTGAAATGGAGATTTAATTGTGATACAGCACTGTCAGATAGGTTAGCATTCGGGACAGCAATACAGAGGAGTGCACCAAGAGTCCCTCACCTCCATAATGGGGTTGGAGGCCAACACTTTCTGCTCCACGTTGGCCTCGGTGGTAGAACCACTGACCGTGGCGAAGTAGCGCATGGTGTATTTGGCCGAGACGGTCTTCCCAGCGCCGGACTCCCCGCTCACGATGATGGACTGGTTCCTCTCATCTCTGGGAGATACATTCACCACAGATCAGCTGGAGGTCTCCGAGCCCAGTTTATTCATAGGCTTTTGCTTACACAGGACTTTTATGGACAGAACCACTACAACACTTCAAAACCCCTCGTAAAGCACAACCACAAGACTCAGTGTAAATCCCAGTCAAAAGTTTTTTTGTGCTTCCGGCTCACTTAATACAGAAAGCTCCGTATTCTCTTGTCAAGCTTACCATTAAATTGATAAATTGCATTGGGGAAATGTTCATGCAGACTGAATTTTATATGGTCTGCGGATGACCCTCAACGCCTTGTGAGAAGGCCAAGCTGAGTGTGCGCTGCACTAAAACGGAGGGGCCGTTCCTAAAGAAGGTGCTAACGTTTCCTCGTTGAATGAAAAAAAGAATGACACCTTCATCTATTTCAGATCGGCCACAATGTGCTGACAGCATGATAACCAACAGTCCTCATCTTGACGTCTGTCAGGGGTGTGAACTAAAGAAACTGAGAAGTGATGAACTAAGGAAGTAGTATGAGCCTCCTCTTTAACCACAAAAGCATGAACATAACTTGATATAATCCCATTTACTGAGAGGGTGAAGATAATTAACAGACCTGGCCATTTGCTTGTAGGCCTCCTCAGCCACTGCGAATATGTGGGGGTCCATGTCCCCCATGTTCTGTCCACTGTAGGCATTGATGATGTCAGTCCCATAGATGGGTAGATTCTCGTACGGATTGATAGCCACCAAAACAATGCCTGAAAGTGGTTAGGGGAATGAAATAATTTATCTTGCTCATTTGGATTCCACAATATCAGCATGTTTCTTTTACATACAAAGGCAGTCTTGAAAAGGCATGTGTGTAACCCAGGGCAGAGACAGTGCACGCATTTACCGCAGTACGTATAGATGAGCTTTGAGTCAATGAAGCGAACTTTCAGATTGTGCAGGACGGCAGGCTCGTGGAGGTAACTGAGAGCTGTGAGGTCATTCTCTCCCACCAGGATGTCAGGGTTGCGCAGGTGAGGCAGGTCATTGGTTGTGGGGTCCAATTTGTGGTCAAGATTCTAGAAAAACAATGATATATACAATGCTTGTTTTTCAGCAGACTTAATAATAAAATAAAATAAAATAAAAAAACAGTAATATTTGGTAGTGCCTCCTTTTCTAACGCGCCTTAGGTAACAAGCCTCAATCCCTGCTGACCAATCGGCGTAGTCTGATGTGACAGCTTGTCACCCAGAGAGCCTGCTGTGAGCTTGCACTGAGTGTGTGCCAGGTCTTTTTCAAAGCAGGATAACCGGACATTTTCATTTGGGCTGTAAGGTTAGGCAAGTCAATCCAGCAGGTGATGAAAACGTCAGAAAAAAATGCAATGAAATTAAAATGAATGAAACGTAACCGAAAGGCTTGTAACCGAAAGGTTCCCAGTTCGGACGCTGCCGTTGTACCCTTGAGCAAGGTACTTCACCTGCATTGCTTCAGTATATATCCAGCTGTATAAATGGATACTATGTAAAAAATGCTTAAACAGTTGTGTATGTCGCTCTGGATAAGAGCGTCTGCTAAATGCCTGTAATGTGTGCGTGTGCACGCGCGTGTGTGGGGCATGGCAGGATTATTACACTTTCTGAACATGCTTTGCTTTCAGTGTGCTCCAGAATTTGCTGGCATTTACAGAAAATGCCAACTGAGAGCGGAGGGTACCTGTAGAGTAGGCCTACCCTGAAAGAGCAGTACTAAAACAGAATAACCAGCGTGGAATCACAGCTCGTTTCTTTTTCAATTATCTCCTCTCCCAGGGTCCAGGGCTGTCTGGGCATGTGATCTAATAAAATGCACTATAATGGAAAAAAGCTCATTTCTTTCTTGAAGGAAAATGATCTTCATTACAGTAACAGCAGCAGCATCGAAACAAAATGGAAAAAAAAAGAAAAAAAAAAATCACAAATATCGGGAGTGTCTGTCCCTTCCTGTCTGTGGTCTAAGGATATCTTATAACCTTAATCAAAATTGCACTTCCGTACGGTGCAGCTGACATCCCAACCCTTGTCTTTCCTGTCTGGTGGGGAAGCTAATGCTACAATACAGAACCATGACGCCTAATCTAGATTCAATAAGGTAAATGGTTCATGGCACCTCTCTAAATATTTTCATTCCACTTATCTTTTCAATTCGCTACTCACTGATCTGTTGGCTATTCACCAGCCTCCTACACACAAGCTAAAAGCTGACAGTGAAGCCGTGGAGGAGGAAAATGTATGGAATGACTGTGACAACAATATTAAACAGAAGCAAAAACACAGAAAACTGAACTGGACACGGTTCCACCTGAAGCCTTCAAAAGGCACAAACTGTGGTCACTGAGAAATGAAACAAAAATCCAGCATAATAGAGCGTACTGGCTCTCCCACTCCATTACCTTGCCATCCTCCAGCCGCAGGTGTAGCAAGCCGTCCCCCTCTTTGTAGTCTTTGGTGAGCTCCGCCGATTTCCACACCTCCTCCACATCTGGGATCCACACCCGGGCATACTGCAGGAAGAAACAGGTCACATGTCAGACACTTGGGGGAAGTGTACAAATACTTCTGCAGGAAATTCAGCAATAAAATATTATATTACAGTCAGCAGAGCTGCTTTGTAATTTGTTTGTCACAGCTGGAGTATTTATTTTTTCTGAGTTCATTAGCTCATTGCTGTCACAGCAGTGGCCCTGAATGCTTTGTTCACCCCTTTAATGATGTCCCCACTTTATAAATTGGTTTCCTTGCATTGACAGATTTCAGCATCTAAGCAAATTACCACCAGCCTCTGGCAACCAAGGACGAAAAAGCAAAGGGCCTGTCTGCGAATCTCAGTTGGGATAAACCTGGTACCACTATGGCTTCGGTTCCCATACGACCAGCACCTACCGGACCGGATCGCAATGCATATTTCGGCGCCACTTTAAAATACAATTCCTGAGCAGCCGGTTGAAATATCCGCCGTTTTCCCATCGCCCTCAGGTTTTCCGAAACTGAAGTTAGAGGCAACAGAAGCATCACTCACCCATGCCCACGCCGCACGCCTTCACTAGATAACGGTTCGCTCTGTCGACTCAGTCAGTAACAACAGGTACCGTTAGCAAGCTAGCTAACATTAAATTCGGTCAAAATGCCAAAAGCAAAACGGTCTAAAGTGTAGCTGTATTTTACCCATGTATTATATAATATATATATAATATAATAATTATAATTTAAAAACAGTTAGGAGTAAATACATTGTTAAATGTCTTTGGCCTTGCAATAAAAAAGACATTCTTTAATCGTTTGGTCTTTATTTTATAGAAGGTATTGGTTCATCAAAAGCTTCCATTACTTTGGCTTAGGCTGTTTGATTGGCCTATAAATATGTGTGGCATATGAAATTGAATATTTACTGCCGCAATACATTATGGTAAATATCCAGTAAGCAATAAATAGTAATTTATACCTATACCTCCTTCCATTAACATTTTGAATAAGAATAATTAGGCCAACATGTGGAAAATATAAGCCTACAAAATGTGGGAGGAATAACATAATGACTGCAGTCAGCATGCTGTGAATTAAAAGATATTAACCTTTTTTCACACTATAAAAGTTTATACACCAAGTAAATGAAGAGATAAGATTAATGTGCCGGTGAAATGATTTAGATGGAATATAGTAGAGGAGTAGCAGTAGAAGACAAATACGCTTCAGGATATGGCGGGACTGGAGTCTATTTACAAAGAGCATCGAATCCTGAGGGCTGGAACAGCAGTGACAATAAAGAGAAAAACACGAATGGCCACAAAGGCATCAGACAGACAGACAAGTCAGAAACACGTGGCTCCATCACCAGGCAGCAAAGAGGTGGAGTTTCACGCCCGGCATGGCGTGCGAGAGGAGACGTGCCGAGGGTGCGAAGTCAAGACCGTCTATGATCTGATTATCCATGTCCATGTGACATCAGGCCCCCATGCCTCAGGTCAACCTCAGGGGTATAAGAAAGAATGGCCTCTTCATTTACTTGACACATGGTGTAGACTTTGGTCTATACATTACACTCCTTTCACACCGGCACAACCAAAGTGACAGCCCATCTGGGTCGAGTTTAAAAAAAATTTTTTTTAAATTAAAAAAATTTAAAAAAAGTTTTTAAAAAAGGAAATATAACATCTTTTAGTGACAAATCTCTCGCAGTAATATGCAAAACATACAATTTACCAAGACGTTTCAAGAGCAGTACACTGTACAGAAGTATGCCATTCCAATTCAATTTTATTTGTATAGAGCTTTTCACAAAGCAGATTTACAGAGATCCAGGCTTGAAAGAGCATACGACAAAAACTCCCTGGTTGGTAATAGGAAGAAAGCTTGAGCAGAACCTGACTCAGAGGGGGGGGGGGCATCTGCCGCTGGCTGGCACCGGTTAAGTGAATAAAGGCTGATTACATAGCAAATGAACAATAATAAACAAAGAGGACAGTCCATAAATGTCAATGACAGTCTGTAATTGACACCGGGCAAGGATGACGAGAGTTCAGTTGGAAGGCCAACGGGTGGTACTGTCATGCAGGGGACAGGCGTGGATTAGTGTGCTTAGTAGGTCTTATGGCTACCGCTTTGGGCAAATGCCCGAAGCAGGGAAAAGAGGATAGAAAAATATATAATAAGTATGCAGCTCAGATACAGTGAGCACCATAATTAATTGGACAGTGACACATTTTTTGTTATTTTGGTTCTCTACTCTAGCACTTTGAGTTTGAAAGGATACAATGAATTTGGTTGCATATCCTTTGCATGCCATGACTTCCTGATGTCTGACCCAACAACATCAAAAGACTCTTGATATCTTATTTTCTGGTACTCTTACAAGGGATACTATAACTTCTCTGCATTTGAATGGATTTCTATGGGAAATGGGGGTGGGACTAGATTGCACTGTAAATTATGCTGGAACAGTATGGAATACATGGTTGGCGAAATGGCTGTAAGTCATCAAGGGTCTGAGGTATCAAACGAGCCTCAAACCATCACTATGCTGCCAGATATGCATAGCTGACAAGTCTGCACTGGCAGATGCACTGCATCCTTTCAAACTCAAAGTGCTAGAGTAGCTGAAAATGTAGCTGAAAATGGTTTCCATCAATCAACTACATCTTTCTTTCTTGGTAAGTCGTAATTGAGACATTATGTCGAAAATTCCGAACTATCCCTTTAATGCAGAGATACTATGGATGATCCAGTGACAGCACGGACAGCTCAGTCTATCAGAGACTCTATGGCTTATGTCAGCCACCAAACCCGGTCCCTCAACTATAGGACTGGCTAAAAAAGTACGTCTTAGGCCTAGATATAGAGAAGGTGTCTGCACCCCAAACATGAGCAGGCAAATTGTTCCATAGGAAAGGAGCACAATAAAAAAGGCTCAACCACCCATGGTCGTTCTAGCTACTCTAGGAATAACAAGGAGGCCTGCTCCCTGTGAACAGAGCATTCGTGGTGGATTACAGGAAGAAGAGAGACCATTCAGGTGTACAGGGGCTAGCCCATGTAAAGCTTTAAAAGGATGGAGAAACATCTTATAATCTATCTGGAATTTAACTGGTAGCCTGCGGAGAGAAGCCAACACTTGACTGATGTGGTCAAATCTCCTTGTTCTAGTAAGGGTATGAGCAGCAGCATTTTGAACCAATTGAAGAACTTTCAGAGAGGAATATATTTGCACATCCAGACAAAAGAGCATTACAACAGTCTAATCGTGAAGTAACAAAAGCGTGGGCTAGCATTTCTGCATCATGTAGTGAAAGGATTTTTCTGATTTTAGCAATATTCCTCAAATGATAGAAAGCAGTCCTAGAGATGTTCTTTATGTGCTTTAAATGAAAGATCTTGATGAAATACAACTCATCTTTGATGACAGCACTAGTAGCAACAGAGATTCCATCAAGGCAAAGTACATTAGCCTATATGGCAGTTTGCATCTCAGGGATTTGGGGCTCATTATCTCCATTTTGTCAGAATTCAGCAAGAGAAAGTTCAGAATGAGAATGGGTCATCCATTTATTTATGTCTATGAGACAGGCTTCCATCTTTGACAGTTGAACAACTTATTCAGGCTTGACTGATAAACACAACTGAGTATTGTCTGGAAAGCAGTGGAAGTTAATGCCATGCTTGTCCTCTGGTAAGTATACAGTGCCCTCCACAATTATTGGCACCGCTGGTAAAGATGAGTAAAAAGGGTTATAAAAAATTCACAGCATTGAGTGTTCCAGGTTAAAATGACCCCCTTTGCAATCTTCTCCTCATCGGTTTGATATTTAACACCTATAGAGTAGGTGTTAAATCCCCCCCCCCTTCCTTTAGATTATTTATACCTCTAGTGGCTATAGCCTAGGACTACTTAAAAAAATAAAATAAATAAATAATAATAAAAAACATTTTATCAGTGATTTTTGGCTATATTCAAATGTCTGCAGTATGCCCTAGGATACATATACAGACAAAATAATTACCCATATTGAGAGCCTATTTGTTCTTTTGGACATAAATATATTTTTAGCTACATTCCAATAAAGACATGTTGCCAGTTTTGCTCGGCCTGTGTTAACACAACAAATCATCTGTGCAGCCCATTTCCAATGCCATTTGTAGGCCATATGAAACAGGTAGAGATGAAAGGAGGGGCTGGAATATGCATTTGATCACTTGAATGCATTTGATCACTGACTCATTAATCATGATCCATGCACATATAGCCTATATATTTCACATTTTAAAATAAAAATGGGGATGGGTTGGTAAGAATTCATAAGGAAACCAGAATTATATTTAAACCTGTTTGGACAAATCTGTACACCCACTCCCTCTCACAACTAAATGATAACACAACCTAAATCTTCCCAAAGGAATAATAAATCTGAGACATTCCTTGCCCTGTGGTTAAAACACAGCTTTTATAGCACGGCAGCTCCAGCAGCCGTAGGGAGGTTATGAAAGTGCGGCTGGAGAGAACCCCTGCATTTGTAAACCAGTTTGTTGCCAGCAGAAGAGTATGGAATTAACCTCCAAGGCTCACAGCTTTCACTTCAGAAGCCGGGCTTTGTTTTATTTCACTGACGCACTATTTTCACCTCCACAATGAGAAAGGAAAGCCGCAAAGGCTAGCCTATGTGTTGTCAGTGATAGCTATATTTAGGCGCTATTCAATGTAATCACATTGAGCATTGTCCTTGAATTCTAGTAGGCTAATGGGTTTGAGAAAGTAGCCAAAACTATTTTTGTTTATTACACAATCTGTTTTTCTGTGACTGATGACTGCGGTTTTGTAATAGGAAAATAAAGGTCATCTGACGCTAAAATCCAGTTAAATCCATTGCTCAAAGTGAGGAACAAAGCACACTACCAGGCCCAAGTGTTCACAGCATTCTGTAAACAACAGAACAACGGTTCACCATAGGCATGCACTCCACTTCATGAACAGTAATTATGAAATAAATGTAAAATGTAAAATGAATACAGATACAATTTTTTTGTGATTCTAAATGCCCCCCCCCCCCATTTCTCATAGTGATGCATTCAAATATTCAAATGCAGAGGGGTTATAGTATCGCTTGTAAGAGTACCTGAAAATAAGATATGAAGAGTATTTTGATGTTGTTGCGTCACAGACATCAGGAAGTCATGGCGTGAAAATGATATGCAACCACATATTAAGTATCATGACATTATATAAGTTTGTTAATTTGTCCAATTACTTTTGGTCCGCTACAATGGGGGGTGTTAATAAAAAAAGGGCTACAATTGATACACGGCTTACCTGATAGGAACGTAAACACCCTCAAATTAAAGCTGAAAGTCTGTACTTTAACCTCATAGTCACTGTTCCATTTCAAATCCAATGTGCTGGAGTACAGAGCCAAAACAACAAAAAATGTGTCACTGTCCAAATACCTTTGGACTGCAATGTATATTAGGTGCTCTGTTCCAGAATAAAATATAGTCTTTGCCATGGCAAATCCATGCAGTGCACCTTGCATGTGAATCCATATGTGTGATCTGAACATTGTTACTGAATGAGATAATGGGACAGAAAGTTGGTTGAGAGCTCATTTTAATCAGGAGGACTCTTCTACCAATAAAAGAAAACCCAGGGTGGAATTTCCCTTTAATTAGAATCCTATAGTCTATAGATTCCAATGCAGCTCCCTAAGCATTCCATCATAATTCTGAAGGCTCAAGTTACAATTCTTCTCACGAAGAGGGTTATTTTTGCTGATATACATATCATACATCATTTTAAAAATTATTTTGTGTTCTTTCAACTTACACTACTATGGGTAGCACCGAACAAAACTGTAGTTATTAAGCTTTTTATACAGGCATTGCGAAATTGCCTTATTACATCATAAGAGGTGAAAGGTCAAGTTCTATTGATCTTAGGGTACCGATCATAATACTATTGGATAGATGAGATTGTAAGCTTTCCATACATATATGACTGATCATATTCTGCATTGGTTAACTGTTTTTATATGAGTTTTAATTGAAAGAACTAATTGAAAAAACATGAAAAATAAATATGATGGAGGGATGAAAAAACGAGTGATAGCACATAGAAAGCTACCATTGCCGCAATGCTATCATACATTTTCTAATGCTAGGGACATATACCATCCACAAAATCACGATGAGACTAGAGGGCATTACCACCCCCCTGGCTCATGGACTAATCGGCTTGTGGAATTGTTTGCGTTTTTGCATTACGATTGCGACACGCGGTAACAATACTTTCGATTGAACGTGAGTTCCATTGTGAGTGCTGTGTAAACTTGTAACTGCGCCGTAAGCCGCCCTGGAAAACGAGTGTGGTCTAATTAACAGAACAGAAGCATCCCATCCAGTCCAGTTCAAAAGCTTTGCAGTGCAGTTTGGGGAAAAAAATCAAAACAAACGTCATCAGCGTCGGTGACGTCAGAGCCAGCCTCAGCAGCATTTCACAGCGGTGCTCGCAACAATAATCCTTTCAATAAAATCTACATTAGATTTGGACAATAGTCTGTCCGACATGTGTACCTATACAGTAAGGCAGTTATATCAAAATGAAGCCCCTGTGTTAATGTCAAGCATGTATACGTTCTGTTTTTTTTCTTCCTTACCTTAACATCATTCGTGAAATATTCGACATTTAGCATCCCTAGGTGTAGGCTATAAAGCGAGCCGGCTATCAGTAGCTAAAATTGATTTCTTAATGCAAAAGCTATTGTTAGACATGCAAAGAGAGATTTCATAATTACTCGTAACATTAAAAACATGAACATTTATAAAGTGCAAACGAAATGACAGGGGTTATTTTCAGCGTCTCGCTGCCGTCTTGACATCTTGCTAGCTATCGTTAGCTAACAAACACGGCAGTATGCAACGCCTAACGAAAACACACTTGAACCGACCGTGCCCGGTTTTGTGAGTCGGTTATTGCCCGAATGCCGTTTTCGCCTTGGCTTGACCATAGAAAATAAAATAATCCCACTGCTACTGCACTTAAAGCATTGAAACGTAGCTATGCCCATACAAATCTCGTTAGCAACCTACACAGTAACCGGGTAACATTGGGCTAATAAGCGTTATAGTATGACAGCTTTTCATTTCCAGAAAACCAAAAAAAGCTCTCCATTCATTCTCAGCTATTGTTAAATTAGGCACATTTCCTGCGGCGTGGGTGACAGGTTTACAATGATTGCAACAAGACCGATGTATTCACTCAAATCTCAGACCCAATAACGATTATAGAAATGGCTAACATTAGCTACAGGGATAAAACAACAAAATATGCCGCTACATGTAGCACAGGCACGTCCAATCCAGTATTAATTACCTTTGTGTACAATTCAGACGCTGCCATGACGGTCGACCCAGCCATTCTCCAGTCTTGTTCAGTAGGCTACAGCATCAGAAATGCGTTACCTTTAACATGAGGTTTTCTTTGAATTAAAATAATCCTTTTAAAACGAACGTGGAAAATTTCAAGATGAAGCAAGTATCGCCATGATGGTTGAAAATCACGCTATTTAAAGTCTCTGTGCATTCTGGGTATGATGGATGAAATGATTCAGTAAAATCCGTTGTTGCTATGGGTTTGTAATAAAACTAGTGCGTGCTGCCTCCCAGCGGCACATTCATTTTCACCCAATGTGCCAACTTTGTGACTGGCCCCAGGTTACATAGCATCATTTTCAAGTTCACTTTTTTTGTGCGTTTACGGCAGGTTAAAATTAAATACTTATTTTACGTGAATCTGATGTGTGCATCTCTTAAACTTGTGGAATGCGAGCTATAGGCTATTCCAAAATGTTACGTTGAAGTAAAGGCAAAAATATTGTGGGGGCCACATTAACCTTAATTTGCCAGGTTAAACCTTATTGCTCAGACGTTTTATGTAGATATAATCGTAAATAAAATCTCCGCCAAAGTCACCGAGTCATAGATAAAAGCGGACGAGATAAGTAATTTAATAATGCATTATTTTTCCTACAAACTTTCACCACGCGAATTGAATGCAGTGTAATTTGAAAAACAAAAAAACACTGCAGTTCAAGCAGCATAAGTACACCTCTAGCTCCCAAATTTTTGTTACCCGAGAAGTAAATCACCTCCATATTACATTTGTGCCTTGACGGTTTGCAAATGGAAACTGAAGGCCTTCAACAGCATTCACTGCGTAGCAGAGGGTACCATAAAGATTTTACATTGTGTTTCAGGTTAGAAACAGTGGTTAGAAAGTCAAAAGGGCAGAGACATTAGTGCAAAACTATTTTATTTACAAAAATGGCACAAAAGTGACTGCACAGTCAATGCAAATGCACATGCACACTTCAAACATTTCATACCCAACCACAAAACCCAAGCGTGACTGGTTTCAGATCCATTTTCAGCACACTCCTGACTAGGTTAACTCGTGGACAGATATTTCCAAGATAACCTGCGTGTGATGAAGCTGACTGAGGGTTTAAGGCCATTTTGTAATTGAGGATTGGAGGCAAACAAACAGAAGCCTTTTTACAACCTAGTGTCACACATGCTCTTTATAACATGGCCCTCTAGCAATAGCTGTGTGGTCCATTCTTTATTTTCTGACCTATTTTTAAAGTATATAAAACAAGGAACATGGCCACGACTAGGAAGAGTGCATTGACAATATCGGGGGTTATATTAAATCATTCAAGCACATTACTTCATAATTTATGAGGACATAAGGAATGGTACAGTAAAATGTAAAATATTCTAAAATGTTCATTCCTCCCATAACTCCCACACAAGGAACTGTGTACACTTCCAATCAAAATTGCTACAGTACAGTTAACATTTGAGCAGACCGATTGATAGCCTTTGACCATTTTTCTGTGGCTAGCTGGTATTCCAGACGCCACCGGAGTCTTTCTTTAGCAGCACTACTTAACTGCACTCTGCCCACTTCTCAAAAATGTTCCTTTCAGAGCTCTTATCAATGGAAGTGAAATGTGAAGAGAAAAGGAATGAAAGCTAACATGATAGAGGACAAAGATAAAGTAGGGGAGACGAAAGAACAGAACTGAGAACTAAGCAGCACCGCTTAAGGCTGCCATCAACCAGCCAGTTTGCTGGCCACAAGGGAGGGTTTCCTCTGAGGCAGGTCCTGAGGGGTCGGGATGTGGTCTCCAGTGATCTCCGTCTTCTCCGCCATGGCTGCAGGTAGCTGTTTGTTCTTCATCTTGGCCTTGGCCATGTTGTAGTCACCCGAGTCAAAGTACTTTTGCTGAAGAGAGGTTAAGAGACACATGTTAGGGAAAGTTCCAAGTTCCGATGTGTCCGGCTGGCCCAAAACACCTTGACTGCAGACCTCTTACAGAATACATTTATGAAATGCACAAAGGCAGCTGTACGCAAATGCTTGGAAGGGCATTTATGCCCATGTTGTTTTCTTGAAGAAATTAACCATAACTACAGTAAAACGGAATTCCAGTCAATCAGGCCCTCTTAAATGCCATGCGGCTCACCTGACTTTAAGCCTATTTACTAGCAACATATTCTGACCAGTTTGGCTAGTGGGTTATTTACTGAGGGATTTCAAGGGAATGTGGTAGCTAAAAGCATCAAAGCAATGTATTTTTATTTATTTATTTGATCTAAATTTTATTATCTTCCATCTTTAATGTTCTCAGGACAGGGCACTACAAAGTAAATACTCCACTTTCCTTTCTTCTTGAGCTTGGAGGTCTTGCTTTTCTCAAAGCTAAACTCTGTCTTAAATATAGGAGCTCCAAGACACATGATAGAATGATAAGGGCATTTGTATTTTACAGAGTAATAATAAAGTGCAGTTCAAATGTGTGGTAAAAATCTCTGCCAGGAAATATAAGTATATATATTTTGGACAAATTCCTATAGCTTTTTTTTTTACACCACACAAACCATTTCAATCCAATGCCTTTTTGAATAATATAACAGAAAACAATTTGTTAGTTAAAAATGAAACAATACTAACATTTTTTGTTGTTGTAGAATAACTACCTATCTAACTAATTCAAAGACATAGTGAAATTTGTTTGAACATAATGTTATATAGCTGCCTGGCACCGATATTAGTCAAAATATTCAAGCTCACCTTCATGAGTTGCTCCAGTGGTCAGAAACTGACCAACGAAGAATGACGTTTTTTCTCTCTACATTCACTTCCATTGAATGGCGAAAAGGTCTCAAAAGCACTTTTAGCACATAAAGGAATGCAAACAACGCGGATTATGCCAATATTTTACACGTTTTCCAAACAAAGGTTTGGAAGAAGATCTGGTCGTTAGCTTACTAACTTCCTTGTTTAGTCCATGTGCCGTAACGGTCCCACTCACTTCCTGAAGCGTGCGTCATTAAACAAACCGAACAGCAAAGAAGCTAGCAACAGTTGCTAGTTCACAGAAAATAGTTATTCAAAATCAAATCAATCAAAACATTGGTTCAAAAGTTTCAAACGTTTGGTTCTGGATGGCGTGACTTTATATATTGGCATAATCAGTGTTGTTTGCTTTCGTTTATGTGCTAAAAGTGTACTTTTGAGACCTTTTTTGCCATGCAATGGAAGTGAATGGAGAAAAACATTATTCTTCCTTGGTCAGTTTCTGACCACTGGAGCAACTCATGAAGGTGAGCTTGAATATTATGACTAATATCGGTGCCATGTAGCTATACAACATTATGTTCAAACAAAGTTCAGTATGCGTTTAAGACCAATAAACAAAAAACCTTATGCTGAATGCATTCATATATTTGTAAAGAAAATGGGTAAAATATTTAAGATGATTGAAACATTGCTGTTAGCACATATTCACTAAGCTTATTGAGCAAAGTAAGTTTTCTGTAGTCAGATCTGCATCTGAGGGGTAAAATTTTCCAAAATATCATTGTACATCTCCGCTAGAAGTATATGAACTTGCATGAATGCCGTACGCTTTCATACCAACTTAATTTTATAACTAGCTTTATCCCCAACTACTTTGCTCATACTTTGCTCCTATATCTGAGTGAACAGAGTTCCTGTGACCTACCACTTATTAAAATGTAGCAAGTATATTTTTTCACGAGGAATTAAAAAAAAGTCAAATCAAAAGTGTTCAACATACAAAAACAACTGCATGTACACTGTGCAATTCTTTTTCTTTAAAGGGTAAGCACCAGATAATGGACAACTTTTATATTTACAAACTAGACCAGTATTTAGACAATATCAAGTTCTTTCTTTATATAACTACATGGAAATTATATAAAATTAGCGAAGTTTGAAAAAAAAAAAAACCATGACGTTATACGTGGAGGAAGTGCAAATATTTCCCTATTGACCTTGGGAATCGACGTCATGGTTGCTATGTCGACGTCATATCCAGGCATACCGCCGCCATTTTGTTTGCCCCGCAGCACCACCCAGAGGACGATTACAATCAGTTTACATTTAAATTTTCTGACATGCTTAGAGCTAGTTTAAAAGTGAAAGCATTGTATCAGGATAAGCTTCAGAAGGATGCAAAAGCCCGTTACATTGAGAAAATCGGTCTCATAAATGGTTTGGATCCATATGTGCACAAGCAATGGAGTTCAGAACCAGAGATGCTACCTCCAGTTAGCATTACCGATATTTTTTCCTACCTGGTCTGTGGCGTAAGCGCTTATACTTGTGAACAATTTCGCAATTACAAGTCACTGGAGGCTCATGTACAATTCACCAATGGATGGGTACAGGACCTGAAAATGTGCAAGCCTACAATGGTCATTCGAACAAAGGTAAGTGATGTTTGCATTTGTAACCAGGGATGGAAATTAAGATAGTCCCGCTAGCCCAAGGCTAACGTTAGCTAAATTTTCATAATCTAGCAGCCACTTGTCAGGTTATGTTAACCAACCAGTCTTTGACAGTTCTTTTGTATTGTAAAAAAATTATTTGGCTGGTAACAAGTTATGATATCATAGTTAACTTACATAACCTACATTGTCTTACATACACTAAACTTTATACCTTATTTATGGACCATTTATTTAGTATTAACCACCAAATAAACATGACATTTTGCTTTTGTCATGGCATGGATTAATGGCTAGTAGTATTTCATCTGGGATAGTATAAATGTAATAATCATTAATCTATGCCATAACAAAAGTGAAGTGGATGTTTTAAGAAAAATTTATGTAAGGTGTGTCAATTTAGATAATTATGATCATTAAAGTTGTTTGACTGACATACAGAAGTCTTACTGGTGTGCTGGGCTATCCGCATACTGGTTATCCGCATTTTGTACTAGCCACTGTCCAAAAAATACTAGCCTCGGGCTTGCGGGCTAGCTTAATGCCCATCCCTGATTATATTTATGTTGTGGTATAATCATTTACATTGTACAGTACATTTGTTGACTTTTGTTGTTAGTGGTCTCAGACAATCTTTCAATGTTTTAAATCAACGTTACCAAGCAGCGAATTACTAAACAGCGACGAGACGATGCAACAAAGAAAATGGCGGCAGTGGGCGGGTCTCCAGACACATAGCAACCGTGACGTCACGTTCCCGAGAACAATTGTACATACAGTACTGTGTCCAATATTGGTCTGTAAATGTAAATTGTAAATGTCTATCATTTAAAATTTGCTATATTTGCAATGCCCTGGAACCCTTTCTACTTTTATATGTGAAATTGAATGTATCGGTGGTAGAGGTGTCCCGGTATGCACTTATGCAGAACTTGGCTCGGACTGGGTGTCTAACTGGGGGGGGGGCGAGCTGGACAATCAGAAAGCTGGACGACTATGAGCGAGAAAGACAATTGGCATATTACACCGTGAAGATTCTGATCATCCGGTCTCGTACTGCGTCTATACGCCTGGCGCTGGTCCATCCGGGCAAAGTTTTTATTGTAAAGTCACCAACCTGTTTCGACAGTATGCCTTCATCAGGGGTGCAGTGTAGTTTTTTTAAATTTTATTTTTTTTATATATATCTGATTTAATGGGCCGCTATTCAGCATCCTTTTTTGGGGGTGCCTTCTTACAACTACTATTGTTCGTTGTCTAACCACGTAGGCTAAACTCTTTTCCATTCCATTCCTCTCTGAATTTTGTGTCTGTCTTTATCTTTCTTTCTCGCTCGTAGTCATCTAACGTTAGATTATTGTTCGTCAATTTCTCTTCGCGTGTTGCATTGGGAAGCACGTTGACAGTACCACGTATGACGTCAGCGTTTTGACAAAAACGTTCTTCAACTGATCCAGAATGCAGCTGCCCGGCTTGTGTTCAACCTCCCAAAATTTTCCCATGTAACCCCCTGCTGAGGTCACTCCACTGGCTGCCAGTTGCAGCCAGGATCAGGTTCAAAGTTCTGACCCTGGCCTACACTGCAGCCAATAGGACAGGCCCCGCCTACCTGCAGGACTTAATCCAGAACTATGTTCCTGCTCGACCACTTCGCTCTTCTACAGCAGGGCGACTCGCACTTCCCCCCCTCCGTGTCAACGGCTCTCGCTCGTCCCGACTGCGGAGTTTTTCCACCTTAGCTCCTCAGTGGTGGAATGAACTTCCCATTCCCCTACGTTCTACTTGAACCCTGCCTGCATTCCGTCGGGGCCTGAAGACACACCTCTTCAGACTCCACCTTGACTGATATTCTAACCTAACCTAGGAATATCAGTTCCCTGTGTTTACTAGTTCCCTGTGTTTTCCTGTCTGTTTGTTATAGTTTATAATAGTATTTAGAATAGAAGTGTAGTATAGCTGATTTACCCACAGCTAACTGTGAACTACAGTCAACGTTCATTACTAGGGATAGCTGCTACATAATGGGAAGGATGTGCTTTGTCTTGTCTGTTCTGTAGTGATCTTGATGATGTCTCTGTATGCACTAATTGTACGTCGCTTTGGATAAAAGCGTCTGCTAAATGAATGTAATGTAATGTAATGTTTATGAAATACGAAAAATGTTGGAGGCGGGGCGAAAGCGGTACTGGAAACACATTTTAAACACCGATATCCAACATTTATATAACATTAATATACTTCATGATTACGTAATCTTATACCAGAGTCATTTTTCTTTCACATTTTTTGAATTTCCAGCGTTTTAAATTATCTGGTGCTTACACTTTAACTGTGTGAATTTCTTTGGAATGTGCAGCTTATAATATACAGCATTTTTCTTTTTAACCCACATGACCTAAAGTTTGAGAAACACTATTTTAGAGTACACAGAGAAATGGGCCAGCACTCACCCCTTTCTGAAGTCGTTTCCTGAGGAGGTCAGAGCCCCCGGGTTTGGCTCCAAGGTTAGGGTACCGGGCCTTTAACTTAGCCTCCTCTATCTTTTCTGGACTGATCACCTTATCCTCCATTTCCTATTGAGAGGCAGAGCCAATCGTCACAAAAAGCCTTCAGCATCTGCTGCTTCACTGTGCTGGGCCTAAAACGTAAAAAACTTGTACAGGGATATAAATCCAGATAAAGCATTTAAGCCACCAAACCAACTTAACCTCTATAAATACCTATGGTTTCATAAGAGGCCAACACTGATCAAGTGACTATCTTCCAATGTCAAAGTAGTCTGCATTGAATAAATAATTTAATGCCAGCTGATGAAAATTAACTATTTCAGGTGTATCATATATAAACTTGAAAAAGAAAGGGTGTATTCACAGAAAGATTGATGAGCCTAAGATCACAACTTTACATAATCACAGTTACCTCTTGAATGCCACAACACAGTACTGGAACAACATTGTTAGTCAACAGAAAACATGACTTGCACTGCAGATGACAAATAAAGATTCAACATTTGTCAAAGATCCTCCACTGCTTCTCTCTTAGTGATTCCGAAAGTAAACCGTAAGAGAAGCGGTGAGGCGGCTTTTAGCTTTTATGCCCCTAGGCTTTGGAACGCCTTACCAGGCAATATCAGAGGCAGAAACTCAACACTTTTAAGAAACTTCTTAAAACACACCTATTTAAACTTGCCTTCAGTTAGCTTGCTCTGCCTTTTAATTTAAATTTAATTTTCTTACTTTTAGGCTACTGATGTGTTTTTTATTATTTTTATAACCATGTACTAGTCTAATTTATTTATCTTTAAGCTTATTTATCTTTTTAAAGCTGTTTTATCTTTTATTTATTTTATTATTATTATTATTATTTTATTTTATTTCTTTTCTTTCTTTTATTCTGTATAGTGGGGTGAAAGAAGAGGCCAGTAGGGCGCTCAACGTACAGTAAGTGCATACAGAGACATCATCAAGATCACTACAGAACAGACAAGGCAAAGCACATCCTTCGCTGCTACATTATGCGAAGGATGTGCTTTGCCTTGTCTGTTCTGTAGTGATCTTGATGATGTCTCTGTACGCACTTACTGTACGTCACTTTGGATAAAAGCGTCTGCTAAATAAATGTAATGTAATGTAACTTAAAAGTTTGACTAGGGACCGACGGGTTCGTCACTCTGCGGAGTGATTCAAACTGTGGAGGCTGTATGCTGCTCCCACCCATGGGCAAATGAAAATCAAAACGTAGAAAGAGGCCAGTAGGGCGCTCAACTTAAAAGTTTGACTAGGGACCGACGGGTTCGTCACTGCGGAGTGATTCAAACTGTGGAGGCTGTATGCTGCTCCCACCCATGGGCAAATATACCTCGAAGGAGGGACAAAAGTCCTGCAGCGGAGCTGGCAGGTATATTATCACCCAGAGAGAGAGGCTGTACGGTGCGTAGCAGATGGCAGGTAGCAGGCTGTTTGTGGTAAGAGTGTTTGTTGGGGAGACACCAGTGTACAGAGAGACATCAGTGTACAGACACACCAGTGTACAGAAACCGGGGCTATCTATTCATGCACTGTAGCCTTTTATCTGTTTTTATCTTATTTCCTTTTATATTGTCTTGTAAATGTTCTATTGTCTTTTATGTCTATTTTTCTTCTATTGCTTTTGTTCTGTATTTTGTTTTTTATTGTTGTGAAGCACTTTGGGCTGCATTTTATGTATGAAAGGTGCTATACAAATAAAGTTTATTATTATATTATATTAAAGGAGGTGGGAGAAGGAACAAGGAAATTACATGAGGCTCATTGACAATGCAATAACAAGATATTTTAAGATAGACCTTGGAGAACACAATACTGCATGCATCATACACCCACATCATAACAATAAAAAAATAAATAAAAAAACTAAAAAAAACTTAGTTTTAGCTGCAAAATTTCCACCCACGCCTCGTCAAACCTATGGCAACGGGCAACCTATGGCAACGGGAAATGACCATTTCAGTATGCATGTTCCACATGGCAACTATGGGTCGATAGGTGTGGCATTTAACATTCCCAAGTAAGCCTGGCCTGTTCAAAGCGGGTATGAAAATGCAAAAACTGTAAATGATAGCCTTTTAAAAAAATAAAAAGAGCGAGCTTGCAATAAAATATAGAAATGATAGAAGCTGATGTGAAAAGGAAGTACTGAAGCCAATTTTATGGACAAGAGTCTGAAACGTGTCACTCAGACATACTGAAATAAATCTACGAACTTAGTCGTAGAACAAAACGTCCCCCAAAATGATATGGCTACAGCGTTACATCAGTATTTGTGATTTCAACAAGGCCCTTTGTCTGAACCTTTCCTGTTTACTAGCTATCCAGCCATCTTGGTAGCTAAAGCTCCTTCTAAATAATTTCTAACGCATAACTGCTGTTTCTATGCACTAACGTTACTGTAAGAAACGCAAGTCAGCAAGCTACCATACTCAGGCAAACTGCCACATGGAAATGGCATCATCTAATTAACGTTAGCAAACTAAATTACCTTTGCGCTAGCTACCTGGGTCATGTCAAAGCACCGTCCTCAGTCTTTTAAACAACTTCGCCTATAGTCATTGAACGTTAGCCAGTGAACAAGAAAATCACAGGATTGTTAAAATTAGGTAGCCAACGTTAGCTAGCTAGCTAGTCATGTGGGCACTGTAATCGTTGGCCGAGGTTCGTATCTGAATCTATTCACTCAAACTAGCTAGCTAATCTCGGCTGCGTGTCAGTTGACAATGTTAGCTAGCAATCAAAAAACTGTCAACTAACAGGCAACCTGTTAAAAAGTTTATGGATAACGTTAGTTAATATATTATTGGTAACCACCAAATGATAATCATGACCCGGTAGCTGCTAGCGCAACATGTATACTGCTAGCAACCAACGTTATTTTTTACGGTCTATGCAGGTCGTGCCGAACAGCGGAGCTCGCCCTCGCACGAGCCATAACGTTATCATATGCAATGAGAACGCTCTTGCTTGACTATTTATTTTGCAAAATAGCAAGGTAGCTAACAGCCAGCTAATATATAAAATCGCATACTAATGGAACCAGATAATTACCTAAATCATTAGTTGGGTATTTAGCTAACGAGGTAATTAGCCATCGTTAACAAACCGCTTTAGCCTGGAAGCTAGCAATTAACCTAAGGCATAACAAATAACTGTAGCTAGCTAAACAGGATAGCTCAGTGGTCTTTTACCTGTTGTTCCTCAGTCGACGTCTCATCAGTAGTCTTCGCTCCTTCAATATCCTCGGACATAACGTTAGTTGTGAAGAAGTTGAAAAAAATTAATTTGAACAAAAACACAGCGCTTCCCCTTCCTTCCTGAACAAATTGTTAAAGCTTTATGTTTCACCTCCTCCCGCAAAAAGATGGCTGAGCGATTTAAGACGTCATTCCCCTGTAGCCAATGGTTTTCCAATGTATATATAATTTTCATGTTTTAGAGTGAAATTATATTCAATGTTAAACGTATGAAGCAACGTGGTTCTAAAGCTGCATTGTTAAATTATTGTGTTCATTTCATTTTAGTTTCAATTTCAGATAGAATTGTAGTTTCGTGACAGGATGGATTTGCAAATAAACCTTGAACTTTCAAAAAATCGACCAATCAGATAGCTTGGTTCCAAACTATCTCTGTCAAGGTTTATCAACGTCACATGACCGTTGGATAAAAGCGTCTGCTAAATGAATGTAATGTAATGTTGATCAGATCAGTGCAAAGGACAAACCGGTGTTAGCTACCCAGTTAAATCCTTTATTGATAAATTCAGATCTAATATTGAGATTAATTGTGCTTTTTGCGACTCCAGTACCGAGACGATGATCCATTTATACTGGAAATGTGAACACTCCTTTAAACTGTGGCAGTTTAAAGACATTTTCAGATATATTTTAAACAATATCCTATGTCATTTAAAACTTTCATTAGAAACTTTTAATTTTGGTTTATCTGAAATAGAGCATGGGAAAAAGAACACTTTGTAATGAATCTTATTTATTTTTTGCAAAGTTTCACATTCATAAATGCAAATTTATTCAAATGAAGCCCATTTCAAGCCTTCAAGAAGTTGTTAAACGATAGCTCCTTCTAAAAACCAAAAAGCAATTAATATAGGAAGACTGTGCTTCCTCTGTTTTCTTATCATTTTCTTTAGTTTTTTTTTTGTATTAGATGAATATACTCCTGGCATACCACTTTTTATTTTCATTAACTTCATATCTTCTCTGATCATACATGTATTTTCAATTGATGTCATTGTGATGTAGCCTCCTGGGTGTATTTGTGAAATTTGCAATAATAAAAAACAAAGGACAAACCTATAAGACTGTACCAGGGGGACATGCATGTGGATACAGATACTCAGAACATTTGTATAATGTTCAGTTTATCCCCTTCCATAAACGGTCTTGGAATAGTGCCTTTAAAATGGCTCAGGGAAGTGAAGTGCCAGTACAGTGTACACAGTAATCGATTTCTTCACTGCACCGTCCTCTCATATTAGATTATTTTAAAGTAATCCGATTAGCTCATCCAATTCACCGTGCCCGAATCATTATACAATATTAACCTACTGCAGACGATCTACTGTAGGCTATATAGGCCTAATACCTGAACATCATTACAAGTCAACGTCCTTTGTAAATCCGGTATCAAAGCTGCTAAACACCTTATTACATTCAACGTTTGCCATAAATAAACAGAGAGGTACATTTTTAAACATTTTTTTAATATATATTTCAGATCTCAATAGTAATGTCAAAAATACATAGTATGATTTACGCAGTTTGTCACTACATCATAATGCTTAGAATAACAGACATTACATGTGCAGTAAATGAAATATTTTAAATATTAAATAACCAATAAAGAAAACATGTAAACACTAAGCTACTAAGGTATTTTTCATTCTATTGCAACACTTCCAGTAAAGTGGTTCAGTAACAGTACAAAAACATGAGATTTGAATATGACTAATTTTATTTCCAGTTATTGTGGAAATACACAGTGCTCTTTTGATGTCATCTTATCTTTGTCTCACTTGATTGTTTTTTTTTTTTAATCAAAGTGGCTCATGGTCAGTTGCATTTTGCTGCAGCTCCTCAGAAGAAAATATTAAGGTTTTAAACTAGATTTTGTTGGGAATCAAAATTGACTTGATCAGCCTGATCAGAAATGATACACTGAACCTATCAAACCAACCATGAAATCTTTATAGATTAAAAGGCTTCTGGCTCTTTCCAATAGTCAAAAAATCTATTTCCAGCTGGCTTACACACACATCCTGTATGTGCACATGTGCAAATATGTAATTCAAGGTTTTCATTTAAGGTGAGGTCCATAGACTGCACAGGGTTAGCATCTGTGAGAGAACTGAGGATCTGCAGGGGACTCTATAAATGACTTGAGCTCGTAGGCAGCACCACTGTCCACTTCCATTGATTTACGTGAAAATAGGAGTCGGATGTCTCTGTGGAGGTAGATCTTTCCAGATTTTGAGCTCTGGAACCTGTGAGAAATATAAATAATAGCCACAGATGACTACATGGATGTGCAATCTTATAGGTTGTCCAAAATGTGTTAAACACTACATGACTTGAGGTTGTAAGTTTTCTGATTTGGGGGGGGGGGGGGGGGGGTTCTCCAGGCTTATGTCCTTACCTCAGATGAATGAGGTAGCGCAAGGTCCGCTCCTGTCTCAGGGGCAGGGCCTTCTTGCCAACATGTCCACTGGTTTCCCGTTTCATGGGAACAGAGAAGGTCCTCTGTCTGAGGAATGTTTGGTGACTGGCGGGCATCTCTCTCAGATCATAGACCACCACAAACATCTTCACCACCGTCTTGTTGGGATTGAATAAGGTCTGACAATGAATGGAGACCAGAAACCAGACTTTAATATTTTTCAAAATATTTCTCAAAACTCTTCTGCATGATACTTAATCATTTTTTTCGACTTAATATAAGCAACAACAGTACAACACCCAATAACATTCATGTGGAACCTCTGTCCTGGCTGAAAAGTTACAGTACGGCCTTTTGGAATACTGTAAACCAAAAAAAATTAAAAAAAATAATCTGACCACAGAGGGTGCACAAGAGCTGAAGAGATTTTCCAGAAATTTCAAGACCAAAGAGAGGAGACAGCTGCATTCTTTTTCACTGTAACAAAAAGAAATTCTCCCCCTGATAATGTTTTACACTAACAAGCATTCTGGCATTGGCATTTGTGATGTTTCTTATTAAGAGCTGGTTTCTTATTAAGAGTGAGAAGCTAGCTTTTCGTTTGAAAAAGTTTCAGGAAAATACACGGTTGTATTGTGTTTTCTTACTTCCTGGGTTTAAAGTCCTTAAATTGCTGAGCGCACGACAGGCCATCCCAGTTTTTGTGTATGGTCTATGGATGCATTATGTGCCATCGTCATCACCCATTATTTTTCTTGACAACACTAGAGGGCACATTTTCTTCCAGTTCCGCAGCAATCCACTTCATCCTCAAATGCCAATACTGCACTGTGCTTTGTTCTCTTTCCTTTGTTCTCTGGGTTGTGGCAGTGCATATTTTCAATTTGGTAATTAAGACATTATTATAACAGTCCAAACTGCTGAGATAAGACACAACTAGACCAAAAATATGTATTTTAACTACATTTACACTTGTTGTCTATTCAGTTTCCTGATATCTTACACTGTACACTGTGAGAAATGTCAAAACAGACAACATTAAGTCTGCGTTTTAATATTAATATAATAATATTAATATGCATACAATTTAATATTAAATTTTTCAACATCCAATTAGTTTGCTTTTTTTTTTACGGTGAAATTTTCAATCAATCTGGTAACACAATATACCATTTGAAAGTGTTAAAACTCACAATTCTATCTATATAAACTATTTTACAATTCCAATGTTATAGCGACAATGGTTCCTTAGTTTGCAACATGACACAAAACTCGCTCTGTAAAAACGGCAATTCCACTTTTTTTTTGTGTTCTGGAAATCCCCAGACAACACAAATCACTGTAAAGTCGGTATCCTTATCCCGGGAAAAAAAAAAGAAAAATAATTTTTAGGCGAGAAAAAAAAACTTCCACTGTGTTTGAGCTTCTGTTACTTTGTTTCACTAATACAGTAATTCTGACTTTTGGAAAACAAACTCATAAGGGTTGCCTTCCAGAAGAGACGAGGATTATGCCTGTAGTCAAAGAGGTTCAAGAAGAGTAACCATTTTATTTTTGGGCTTGTGTTCAAAAAAGGTGAAGGTAGAGAAGGGGTTAAGTCAACATTTATTATGATATCTCCAGCAACATCCTGACCGTAAGATATTGCTTATATTTTTCACAATTTTCTGCTCAAGAGCGACGCATTTTATTTACATCCACTGGCTTCTGCCATTTCCTTTTTAGATATTTGGATTTAAAGCATCAAAAATTGACAATTGAACAAATTATGGTAGGAATGAAAAAACCTCTAAAAAAATAAAAAAGCTGAATTCATGCAGAAATGGGAATCTTACCACTTGAATTGTTCCTGAAGAAGGGACTCGATAACCCCTTTTACCAAGGGACTCCAAGCTTATTACCCCCTAAACAAAATAAAAAGAGAACAACATTTTGCCTGCCATTTACAAGGACCGGTTTACCTTATATAGTTGAATAGGACATCTCACAAAGGACTCACCATATATGGGGAAGGTGCGTTGTCATCGGAGACGCTGTAGAATGACACATCTACTGGAAGGGTCATGTGACTGGGGCAAAACGTTCCACTGGCACCCACCTCTGCAGTGAAGCCCTCAATCGTTCCTTGTGGCTCCAGACGGTAGTTCAACACACACTCCTGCAGGCACAGAATTCACACACATTATCATACTATCACTGCCTTTATCATTTTTTAAGCAGAGGATTCTGGGATTGGCAGTGAGTGCAACAAGATTTGGCAAAACAAGAAGTCTCTGGCCTCACTCTTGACCAACATTATTTTATTTTTCATTAAGTAATCACTGCATTTATCTCGAGCCTTACAATAGACATCTATCGGTTTAGCATTTTTTTTTTTTACTATAAAATCTTAAATACATGAGTATTTCCAATGTTAAAACAAGCAATAAAGAGTTCTACTTTTAAAACTTTGGAATCTTGTAACTACAAAGATGTATGTGACTGTTATTATTTATTTATTTGTGTCATATTTCACAAAACCCTGGAAAATATGGAATACTTAAAGAACAGAAATTAAAGAAGGTAAAACCAAAAGAAGTGCTCAAATGATTAAACACTTTTCAACTAGAAAATGCTTTCCTGAAGTAATTTTGTTATCTTCATTTGGGGGAAGCACTTCTAAAAAACTTCTAAGCAACTTTAGCATTTTTATGGGTTTGCAACAAAAGCTTTATTTCCAAAAATGATCTTACAAAAAGCAGAACTGTATTCTTTTCATAGCTGAATGTGCATGAGATATTCCCTGTGAAAAGTACAGTACCTCAAAGTTCCCCAAAAGGCTGAGACTCGCAGGGGGGGCGCTTGTGCTGAACAGCTGCTGGTTTGGCTCGTCCGTGTCACCATCTCTGTTCAAGCATACCCTGAAAAAGAGGATAATGGGAAGTCCAGACCTTCAGAGTCTGCACACATGGCCTGACAAAAAAAGAAGCTAAACATCTCAACAAGGATCTTTGCAAGGAGGTAATGACTCCATTGACTGGCATCCCATTCAAAATCCTCCTCCCAACGCTGAACAAGGTTTAACCGTGGCAGAATTATGCTGCAGTATACAGTGATTGAATTGCAGAGAAACAAAAGCCCTGCACTCAACAGATTAATTTCTTGTGTTAGCGTATAGACCTATGCAGCACACACATATCAGGAGATTAGAAGGGGCCAGTTGGCCAATTTTATTAGACTATTTCAGGACATAACTGCAGTACATTAGTAATTATATTGACTGGCAACTTAATGAGCAAGATAAAGTATCTGACACAAATCAGTATAAATATGCTTTCAACCAAAGCAAGACTATGTGTCCTGGTGCATTATCTATGCCTGTAAAGCTATTGGTGGACAAACTGCAAACTCCGTACCTTCTGCTGGCAGTCCATGGTAAGCCGTTGCAATGAATTAGTGATGTGTCTAAATCAAAGTAGCCAGTCTGTGTTCTTCTTTGAGGAACCTGAGAAGCAACATTTTAAACCCCTTCATTCGACTACAAGTGAAGACAGAAGAACAACTAAAAATGGTGCTTTACTTGACATGGTTCATAGAGCTAAGGATACATCTGAAGAAAGATTTCAGTAGAAAGCATCCAAATTATATGTAATGACCCTTTAAACATTGGCACTGCATTCAAAGCATTACATGCAAATACTTTTAGTTAATGCATTATATAAATTCACAATTTACATTTGGGTAGGTAGCTGATTTTTTATATGAGAGTATGTGGGCATTAAGATAAACTATAGGACAGATGCTCAGGATAAGTGTCTCATAAATGTATGCCTCATAAATTGTCTCTATTTGGGAATACCTGTGGAAAACCCCAGGCAATTTACTATACTATAAGTGTGCACTGCTCTGACAGATTTCTGTAGTAACCACAGATATGTATGAAGCAGCTGAAGTTCCACAAATGTATTTCCAATTAACATTAATAAGCATCAATGGTAACTGAACATGGTACTCTTATTCTTCTGTAAATATCTCAATGATAGAGGCAGATTACTTTAACAAACCGCTTTATCTAAGTCCAAAATGTAAAAGCATACCAGTCAAAGGGCCTGCTATGTGTTAACTCACTGTGAAATCAGGGAGTGTCTACAAAAAGGCACGTTTGAGCCTGAGAGCCTGAATGCTACCCACAGCTCATGCACTCAATAAAAATGCATAAAATGGAAGCAGGGCTTTTTTGGCTTAACCGACAAAAATTAGTTGGATGTCTGGTTCAGGGCTGCACCTGATGGCAGAGCGTGAAAGAGGACGGCTTCTCTCGGCCTCCCAGTCAAAGTGCTGAACGCGAGCCTCTACCTTTGCTCACACTTGCACATCAGAGCCGAGTCTCTCAGCACACACTGGAGGCACGATCTTGGAAGGTACAGAAGCCCCGTGTAATGAGAGCTCTTATTAATGAGTGACAGTAGTGCACAGTTTTTACATCTATCAGTCAGTATGTACGCAATGCTGATGAGAAACACTGGGGCAGAGTACAGTTCAGTGTTTTTTTGTAAATGTAATATCCGTAAAGTGTAAATGAAAGACAGGTGATTGGTAAAAGAATGATAAAGCAAATTTGTACAAATTTGACATACTGTAGGGAGAGAAACTAAAGGTTAGACACTGATTAAAGTGAACTGAACTATCTTCATGTCTAATGGAAGTGAAAGGTGACACTCACAGGGCTGGAGAGCAGAGGTAGTCCGGTGCAGGGGTGGAAAGCTTTTATCGCAGTCCCGTCCAGGGAGTGACGGTTCTGCCTTTTCCAAATATTGCAAGGTTTCAAGGGAGGCTGGCTGTTTGGTCTCTGCGCGCAACATAGTGCAAGGAGTAAAGATCAGGGAGGACAAATCCTACTTATACTATTTTACATTCTATATACAGTAATTATGTCAATGTTTAACAGAACCTTGACAGATATGTACTCTATTGCCTCTATTGAAAATTGAGTGATTTATATATATTTTTAAAAACCAAGGAATTAAATAGATTTTTAACAGGATTTATCCAGAAATCACTGGAGGGAGCTATTTTGTAAGTGATGTGTAATATTGTAAATGACTCAACGCATCCCTCTCATTGTACACCTCCAGAAGAGGTGTATGACTGGTGGGTTTGATAGGGCTCCAGTGCGATGACTCACCAGGACGTCCCCATTCTGCGGCCCCTCCGTGTGGACCGCCCGCTCCTGGCCGCTGGCTCTCTGCTTAAGGCTGGCGAAGGTACTGCGCGCGGAAGGGTCCTTGTTCTCATCCCGCCAACGACCACTCTGCGGGTCAGGCTTCTCGCGGCCTTGAGAAAGGCCGACGTCTTTTGGAGAGGAGCCGTTAGCCGCGTTCAGGTCGCGCTGCCCCTGACATCGTTGGACGCACTTTTTGCCGCCCAGCGAGGTACCGGGGCCCTTTTTGGCAATTTGTAAACCGCCTGCCATTTTCTGATCCGGCTTCGTCGCCGTGTCTTCAAGTTTTACACAGGTGTGGTCCTGAGGTGGGTGGGGACTGTCTTGTTGTGTGCTGTCAGTGATGTTAATTCTGCTACTTGTGGAGTCTGTGCAAATGTGTGAATCAGTGCCGTTCGCTGTAAAGGTGTCCAGAGAGAAGCCCTGCTGCGGCACATGGCCTTTGCTCTGGACACTCTCGCCTTTATTTGGTTTGTTGGATGGGCCCTCTTTGTGGTTCTTGTATGTGCAGTGCAGGAGGCTGGTACACCTGCTCTCGGACTGCTGTAGGGTGTCCTGGATCAGTCTGGAAATGTCCTGTACGGCCTCTGATATTCGAGAAGCCTCGGTAGGGTCCAGGAGCAGCAGCTTCCTGCAGGCGGCTGGTTTAGGGGAAGATGTTGGCTCGTTGTTCGCCCTGGCTTTGCCGGCAAAGCCCAGGGGTGTGTCCGAGGGAGAAGACCGGCTCCTCCCTTCGCGCGCGCTTTCTGGGGGGTCCTGGCAGGGGGCATGGCTCTGGCCCGAGCCACATGACTCCTTGCTCTTCCTGAACAGGTCGTCGTCCTCGCGGGGTCTCCAGAGGGATTTCAGGCCCTGCGTCTCGGGGCTGTCGAACAGGCTGTCGGGGATATGGGGGGCGGTGGGGTCACAGTAATTTAAATGCTGGGCGATGCGGGCGATGACCTCCTGCCTCTCCTGGAGCAGCGAGCCAATCAGGGGGTTGGTCTCCATCAGGGGTGGCCTGCTGCCAAGCCTGGGAGGTGCCAGCTGATCTAGCAAGGAGGGAGACTTGGAGGCTCTGACAGTCTCCTCCGGAGCAGGCTTCTTATAGCCTTCTGCCCCATTAACTGGTGGTCCGTAACCCTCTACGGGCCTCCGATCGGGGGAACCGTGGAGCCTGGAGTACAACCACTTCACTGATTTGCCAGAAGGAAGGTCTTCAAGATTCGGGTACTGCCGCGAATGGGCCACGTCGTGCGGGACAGGGGACCGGGCGAGGCGCAACAAGGCGCCACGCTGGTCGACGTCCGCCACGTCGCGGCCCTGCCTGGGCTTCTCCCGCTCGTAGCTCTTCTTTCCGTACATGGTCAGGCTGGTGTGAATGCTGCACTTCAGGGCCGGGTAGTTGGGTTGCCTGGGGAGGGACTGGACGCGCACGTTCAGGGCGACACTGTGGGAGACGTTGGGGACGGGGAAGGCGTGCTCAGCTGGGGGTTGGGAAAAGTCCCACAGCAGCTCCTCGTCGGCGGCGCTGATCCTGTGAGACACGGAAAAGGCGGGGCATTGGTCGGCATTGGTCCAAAAAGGCGACGCGCCGGGGGCCAAAGCCCCCTCCCGCATTTAACTTTGAACCACTTTGAACCCAATACATTCTACATTCAATAAAACTCTCTTTTGAGGCTAAACATGGGTGGCTTTACATTGATTTTCCCGGGGACAGATCCACATTGAAGCTCACCTGTACAGAATGTTCCTGGGAACGATGCCATGTGAGGCGCTCAGCCAGGCGCTGAGCTGGGAGAAAAAGACGTAGGACCGCACAGCCAACAGCAAGGTCTTCTCCTCAATGAATCGATCTCCACTTCTGTTCACAGACGCAAAGGAGAGCCACGTTAGCATCGCCTCAACCGACCCAGTCACATGAAAACCCTCTTGTCTTAATGTGATACAAAGTGCCATAAACACCCACTTTCCAAAAATAAATACATTGAGGAAGCGAAAGAACGAAAAAGTGACTAATTAATCATTATTCAATCACAAGAATTTTACTGGAGAGCTGCAGTTTTCTCTCACAGTCGTAAGACTTGTTTTGTAGGTCTAATGGACATTTTTCTCCTATGTGTGTTGCGTATGTGCACATGTACACTGCTGTCAGGATCCCTGTGCCTTCTTGGTTAGGCTGTCCATGGTGAACACCATACTTATGGGGTTACCACAGCTTCCTGAACTTTGACAATCGTGCGAACAGAAAGGCCCATTGAGACTCACTGCCTGGGAACAGGCTGCAAGGTCCATCTCTCCAGCAGCAGAGCGTCCTGCTTGATGGCGGGGTCATTGATGTCGTTCCCTTCTGTGGTGGGACCTTCATCGCTATAGCAACAGTCCGGGAGCAGCATCACCTCGATCATGATGGGGATGTTGTTCCTCCACAGGAGCATGATCTCCGAGCGCGTCCTCCGAGCCTGACGGCACTATCAGAGCGGCACACGCCACACATTCAGCCTACCCATGCTCCAATGAACTATGACTACAGAGCCTAATCTAAGGACTACGCTCAACTCCACACACACACACACAAACACACATACAAGAGCTTCATATACAGTTTTTATCAAGTACCCAAAGAAAATATGAAATATTTCACACCTGACCAATTCTAATCCATTCTGAACAGAAGAACGTTCCACACAGTGGTGAACAGGGTAGGAAATTAACTTTTTCACCCACGGGCCAGAGTGGCTTGTGGATTCTAAAAATCACCAGCCATTTTCAATATTTTACCAACCACATTACCTTTTACAACCTGGTTGGTTACCGGCCAAAGTGGCTGCTAGAGCAAAAACCTTACCAGCCACAATCAAAATTTTACCAGCATTTGGCTGGTGGCTGGTTTTAATTTCGCACCCTGGTGGTGAAGGTGGTCGGTGGAATGGACTTTTGGTTTTACTGGCTCACCGCCCCACCCCTTCCCTCGCAGAGGACCGTTACCTGTGCCACTTTGTCACTGCACTCGTGCTTGGAGTGGACCGGCAGGGCGGACTGCGCCGGGGGGCAGTGGAGCCCCTCCGCGCGCCCTTTCACGGAACATTCCGGAGTGCGGCCCTCAGTCACCAGCAGGGACAGGAGCACCAAGAACTCCTCTGTGTCGTACTCAAAGAACTCCTCAGAGGCATCTGCGGGACGGAGCCAACGGACGTTACAGGGTTAGCCTGGGGGGGATGCTACGGCAGACATTCCATCGGGTTACGCAACATCACACTTCCATCACCAGTCTACCCCACCCCCCCTTCCCCCCTTCCCTGGGGAGAAATGTGTTGCTGGCCATTCAGTTGTTAAGACATAACAGTAACCAAGCCAAGCATGTGCACATGAATTTCTCCATTTCATGTTTCAGGCACGCAACAGGTCACAGTCTGGAGAGAAAAGGCCTCTGTCTCTCAGGGCCTCATTTCTCTGTAAAAGCAGGCTTTTCCTCGGCGACTCTTCAGGCACGGGCAGGATCTGTTCTCACCACGCAGACACAACAGTACAACTGAAATATTATCCTGGCATGTTTAAAGAAACCCATACTGCCACTGTTTGCAGATATTGCTGAATCCGTGAACCATAATTACCTCATTGTTCCCAGGCAGACAGATCTGTCTAGTGCTTTCACAACAGCATAGAGACAGCAGGTATACACGTCTCAGCCAGCGATATCAATGCAGCAGCAGTAAAGATAAAAGCAAACAAAAACAACATGCAGCGACTTATTTAGGACTGCACACAAACCTATAATTACGAACATTTTATGGTGCTTTTGTTTAAGCTACAACTTCAGGTAATTATCACACAACCACAACAAAACTACTTCTCATAGCCTAGCCTTCACATAGTATTGCAAAACCAGTACAGGAAATAAACCTTAAGAATTACTGCACCTGGAAAAGAAATTACAGTAATTTAATAACTTTCTACTGGAAGCATTGATAAGCGTTGATAAGCAAGACTTGTGAGTACAGCCATGTTGTGACCAACAAGGTGTGCTGGGCCTGTTAGATTGAGTTTTTTATAGTTTTGGCAGGTGATGCGCATACATTTTACCCATTATCTTGGACATTGGAGGGATCACATTTCTTGAACATAAATCTGGCAAATCGACTAGTGCAAAATTAGAAAAATAAACCTATTTATTCTTGGTGAAAATAGTCCTTGGGCTGAATACATTATGAGGTTTTCATCTTTTATTTATGCCCTGACCAGCCAGCTCAAACGCATTCCCAAAGATTGTTAGAACAGTAAAATTGCTACAAGTGAACTGTCGGTACAACTTGTGGTACGAAATTGACAGTAAAAAAGCTGTCCGCCGTTCTAAGTTACCGAGGACTGCCGAAAATGCTTCTCCTTAGCAGTAAGCCTTATTCTGCTAACTCTGCTGCTAACCAAATGGCCTCTATAAATCAGGGTTTTCTTTGTTATTTTCTCATTGCTTCTGTAAAACATCTTCTCCTTCCCAGGCTATAATGGAAGGAGACTGTACACTGTTTGATGTTCTGGGATAAACGTGTTAGCATATGCAAGTGTACCCGTTCTTACAGTGGGCTCTTTGTTGGAGCTACAGCACAAGTTCAATCTGAGCTAGCAGAGCTCGGTGAATACAGCAGATGCAGGCATGCTTTATGACTTAAACAAAGGTCCCCAGACGGTATTGCTTCCACTGAGCTTTTCAGCAGTGCAGTGAATTTTCTGTGTGGTCATCATCATTGACTTTTTTAGATTACAACGGAACTCCATTCCTTCCTTTAAGAATAATTCAAAGAATCTTTTCAGCCATCAGTTAAATTGATACTGCAGGTGGTTTATAAATGTTGTATCGTGTTTATTGTCAATATGCTACAAACTGTAACTCAGTCAAATAATGCTATTGTAATGTCAATTCATGAAGAAAACAAAGACGCGATGGTAACGGAACTTCAGCAAGTAATCCTCAGCAGACTTCAATTAGATAAATTAAAATCTATTTAAAACGTTGTCCTATATTATATAGAAATATGTGCAATAGGACAAACTGTTTTATAGCAAACCTAAATGTGTTTTCTTTTTTTTCAAAACAAGAACCAAATAAGCCCCAGACCATACAGACAGGAAGGCGTCTATTTTAAGCATAGAGTAGTTACACCCACATATTCTTAGTAAAACCACAAGACAACAACATTACTTTATACTGATCTGAGAAGACACAATAAAGATATATATAATAAGAGTATACTTTTCCATCCTTCCACATCAGTTATGATGATAATTTTAGCTTTTTAAACATTGGCTATGCTAATTGCACGGTTTTAATGACACTGTTCACATAGGATGCTTGTTATTTTAGTGACACGCAAACTGGACTCTTGTTACGTTTCCAGTGTCAGTTGACTTTGGGTGTGGTAGCAGAAATGTATTACCATACGTAGGCCTTAATGAACCAGGTTAAAAAAAGGACACAATCTCAGCTCATAATTAATTTTCTCCTTAGGGAGGCTTTGCCAAGCACTCCACTTTAAGATCAAGACTGGAATAAATTAGCCAATGGGGACATTTTTGGGCCTCATCTTTAATCTTAATACAAATAAACTGACCAAATGAGGAATTTCCAACAATTCCGCAGTGAAATGTGATGACATTCTGAATTGAGTGTGGAACAAACCATTCTGGCTGAAGCTATAACTGTAAGGCATTTCAGAACCGCTGAGACGTTCAGACTCTCGTACTATGCACACACTGACACAAAGCAAGGATTTATGCAGCAGTGGAGAATGACACAGCGCTCTGAACAGGCCTGCCGCTAGAGCGGAGTAACCTGCCGAAAAGCCAAGGCCTCCTTATTCTCCACCGAAGAGCCTTATTTTCAGCATAATCAAACTAGCAGAGGGCAAGGCTGACTGACAGGATTAGGTGGGCTTAAATGAACTGATCTGGGATCTGTGAGCGGCCAGACACGTGCGGCGACTGCAGCAGTGTCGGGGCTGTTCGTTACGCCCGCAAGCTACACGGCGATGAAACGTATTTGGAGACAGGACTCTTAAGACAGAACATTACAGGGCAATCCTCCGCAGAAATACACCATTCAGCTAAAAGCAGCCCAAAGAGTGCCCGAGTTGACCGTCCCACATGGGTTAGGAGGCAACAGTGTACGGGTGTAAAAAGAGCTGGGTCGAGCTGTCCTCTTTATCTCGTCTGCACACTGCTGGCAGAGCGAAGCGGTTCACGCCACCGTGATAACACCAGCCCTCCGCGATTGCGTAAACCTCCGGCTGCTGTTTATACACCGAGCCCCTCTGCGACTTCCAGCATTCCCCGGGCTTGCGGATAATCTCCAGTTAAGTGCGCGAGCAAACGCGACACAGGCAGATGTGTGTGCAGTGCGGCCAAACGTTCGGACCACCGCCGCAACCGAACTTGGCAGCCGTTCAGCTGCCGGACATAATAGGGCCTCAGTCTCATTCACTCGTCTCCTATTTCTGCTGGATTTTAGACAGTTTACCCGCTGGAATAGAAAACACAATGTGCAATACGCTCCGTCTTGTTATTTTTTTGCAGCCGTGTTTTCTGCTGCAGAGCCTATCCAGAGGAAATTGACACACATCTGGTAGCAGCTAAATGTCACAAGAGCCGGGCTGTCCGTGGCTGTTCTTCCCGGACCGGCCCCGCAACATCGGTGCCATCTGATACAAGCTCGTGTAACCAAAGGCTTCCAACAGCCGGTCTCGGTTAGAGCGGAGAGCTCCACACGTCTGGTGTCAGGCGATGGGGAGGTGGGGACGTGGTGTCTCGGGCAGTCACGCCCGCCGTCCCGGGGAACTTCTGCCACGTGACGCGTACACGAGCAAGAAACCGCCGTCGACAAGGAGCAAGCGGGGAGGAGGAGGCGACGGCCAGCTGCCACCACCGCATACGGGGAAAAATAAATTAAATAGGCGCACATCGCTCCTCGCTTCCTCTCACGTTCACGGCTTTTTTGGGCCTTGCGCTCACGGTGAACTGGGTTAAAGGTAAAGCTGTTTTCACTGGAAGAAGAAAAGACAGGGCAATGGAGTTGGGGGGGGGGTATTCAGATGGTAAAGGCTTCAGGGAGAAAGGAAATGACTGAACACAAAGGCAGGGTTTGCGAGTGGTGCATAGCAGCATGAATACCATGGCTTCTTTATGTTTGAGAGCTGCATATTCACAAGGCGAAGAAAGAGACAAAGCGGGGCTCTTACCTATTGACTCTGGCACATGCTGCTGTGGGCTATTTGCACAGATTTAATCTTGCATTTTCCCAGCTCAACTGAATTTAACATTCCTGTCCTTCAGGGTGACATTCATCTTGCTACTTTTTTTCCAAGGCAGGAGAGGTAACCTGACCAGGAATAATGAGTTGCAGGTAAAAAAAGGAGCTGAACTGCCGGGCCCTGTCCTAATAACCCTCCGTCACCTCGCCACTGTCTGCGTTTTCCATTTCGCCTTGCGGCGGGAGCGCAGCCCGGGAAGCCGGGACACGCGACACGCAAACTACCTCATGCTCACGCTGCGAGCTCAGCATGCGGCGACCGACCGAACGACCAAGCCGTTCGGCGCCGGTCGACCGCGTTGTTCCAGAGCCGGGACGCCGACCTCGGTCTCTCCGTGCCATCGGGGGTTTATGTAACGGGGGGAGCTATTTTGAGAAACGCGGCGCCGCGATTATTAGGGCCTGTCCCCGTGAGGCGCTGGCGCGCAGCCAGCGCCTCAGCTGGCCTGGCCCGGCCCGGCCCGCACGCACAGGGCCTCCGATGTCTCCCTGGCACCCTCCTCCGAGGAGTGAATGTCACTGCTTCTTTCAGCACTCAGAGTAATGGGACCTGGCAATCAATGGGCTCTGGGCGAACGCTAACGAAGCACTGAATCAGTTTGAGCAGATTTACGTCTGTGTCTGCAATCAAGGATAAAGGCGCACATTCACGGACTGACAGCGATTCGTTTCTGTATCGCCTACAGTTTTGCTTCGCTGCGCTGCGTACAGCCACAAAAGGCCGGGCCATTCCCGATTCCTGCGACTCCGCGCCGGTTATACAATGCCCACATGCAGCGCACAGCTGTCCCTTCCCAGAGTCCTCTGGGAGGCACACAATCGGACAAGTGTCACATTAGCCTAAGAACGCTCCCCTTGTCGGAAGATAATGGCGGTCTTGTTTAGACAAGCGGCCATAAGATACGCTTATGTTCTCGTCGTCCTAACGTTCATGTTGTTGCGGGGTTCCTTTTCTAGTCAACCCACAGATTCGCAGGGATTTCGGTTTACATAACAGATTCCGTCAGGTGTGGGGGTGGGGAAGGGTAGTGTGCTGCCCACTAAATGGAGGCCTGAAATTTTGCAACAGGGAATGAATGTGCAGTATTACTGCTTTGTATAAAATCGGGAGGGAGCTTTTTCATAACTTTCATAACCCCTTTCCCAGGGGTTGCGCAATACATTATTTGTCACTTTGTTACCACAGATAGGCCAACACGGCACAGATCTCGCACATTTCAAACGGAAAAAGAGAGGTCAGGTCATTATTAATGCTTTATCAGAGCTCGGATCACTGCAACAGGGTCGCCCTCAGCTCCTCTGTTCAATTATTAATGAATGACTGTCATGAAGGGGCGCGCAAAAAAGCAATTACAACAACGACAAGCGCCTTTCACCTGAAGGAGTAAAAAAAAAAAAAAAAAACGCAATCAGGACACGCTTCAGTTTATCTCTGTCGATATAGAAAATAAACGGAATAAGCTCTGCAAGGACTGTCCGATCGAGAAATCTTATCCTCGCAAAACATCTGAGGTGGGAGAGGGATGGTGCGTCACAGACACCATCGCCCACGTGACGGTGTCCGCACCTTCTGCTCTGCCCGGGGCGGAAAGTTCCGGCCCTCTAGACCACTTGGCAGCGAGGAAGGGGGCAAGCTGTGCATTCGAAGGCTGCGGCCCAAAAGCAGGCAGACTGCACGGGTGATTTTCTGTAGCTTTTGGGCACGGGGGCCGATGAGGAGAAACGTGTACACTTGCAGTGGCAAAGCAGTAGAGATTACAGGCAGGGTGTGTGTGGGAAAGCTACTTACTGCAGGGCACTTGTGAGATAAACGCTGAGTGCATCTCTCCACCCACCACACTCCCAAAACAGCTTATCACGCGCGGGTGCATGACATACAGAGAAAACGCATGAAGTGGGGGGGGGGTAACGGTCACAGTGTCAGTCCTGATAATATGCAGTTATAGGGCTTACAATACAAAAATAACAATAACATAAATGTGGAAGTGGGGACAGGTTTTTTTTTAAAAATCTTTCTTGTTGGTTACATGTCTGGTTTCCGCAATCTGCATTCCTGTCCCACTGACCTAAAAGTAGCGGTCACGTTGTCAGGCGAGTTCCTCGATCCGTTTTTATTTACATCGACCTGATGAGTATTGAGGCTTCCAAACAAGGCAGCGAAATCACTTTACTGCCTGCTGGCGCAGCCCCAGAGATCCCCCGTACTTGGTGCGATCCAGCCTTTGATCCCCGGTCATCCCAGACAGCTGTCCAAAGGCTGCATTCACGGCGTTGGGAGTCCAGCTTTTCGCAGAGACAACAAACAGTGCAACTTTATTCGTCTCTCCGTCACACCTGGAAATCTAGCGCACGTCGGAGAGCGAGCGTTGTGGCAGTGTTAAAAGAAAGCGCAAAGAACTGTTACGATGATGCGCTTGCAACGACCCAATGCGAAACAGCGCTTCGTGAATGCTGGGAATCTTGGTTCACGTTTCCTCTTGATGTGCCTGCCCACTTTATTTCTCCTGAGTGGAATTGGACCCTACGGGGTCAACACGGCACAAAGAAGCATTGGATTGGCGAAAAGGGAAAATAGTCATTTGTGAAAAAGTCACTTCTTCTAAGGAATTGCATGTGTATGCTTTCCTAATTACATCCTCTGTAAAAAAATTTAAACTCAATGAAAAGCCCAGCCGAATGATTCACTGATGGCCAAATGAAGAGGAAAACTACTGTGACTCCTCCTTGAGGAAAAAAAAAAAAAAAACCTTTTCCAGCCAATCAGCATCCCCCCCAGAAAAGTCCCATTCTGAAAGGCAGCAGAGCTCCAAAGAGGCGACTATCTCCTTACAGAACGTAAGCCCCGAGGACAGAATGTGCGAGGGGCTAGAATTCGACCCCTGAGAACATCAGCTCAAACTCAGGGGCAGGCCTGGCTGGGCCGGGAGCAACTCCTCTGGCCCGCAAGACTAGCTACAGGAGGACAGAGAGCCCTTTTCTTCACGGGAGAAGCCGGTTGAAAGATCTTTGCGCGGGGCGAACACCCAGTAGGTCAGCCTCTATTTCCAGCGTTGGGTCAGAGGCGCAACAGGAGCCCTCATAAGGATTCCTCTCAAGTTCTTTGGAAAACACACTGACACGAGCGTGAAACCTGAACAACACGGGGACATGAGAAGAGCTAGGCTAAGGGTTTCGGCTTCAGGGCCCTGGTGTAAAGTGGATCAATTCCTGTGGCAGGCAGGATATAACTTATTCATTTCAGAGCAACACCTAGAAAAGAGCAGGAGCTTTGTTTCTACAGTAAACAGAAGCATTGTGGCCACTCACTGAAGGGACCATTGTAGGGCCTCTTACATATTTCCACATATCCTCTCCCCTCCCCTCCCCCCCAGTTATATCAATCATGGTAAGGACAAAAGGAAAATTACAATGGTAGCAAAGTGAAGACTCAAAATTAGTTAACCTACAGACGCCATTAAGACACGGTCCTTATCGGGCTCATGAGCATGCCTCGTTTATAGTTTTGTATAATGACCAGTAACACTAAAATATCTTAAAGGATTGTGTACCGTTGTAGAAAAACTAAAGTTGATAATCATTTATTCATAAACAGCCTAATTAAACTGCGTAAAAAAACATGGACTGAGTGCATCTGGGCAGGCCTCCAGGTGCTCGAGATAATGGACACTGCAGTGAAAACAATATAAGCCAGTTAAATGACAGTTAAATGTAAAACCGTGCAAGACTTAAACTGGGAGTTATTTCTGTTGTGCGCACCGGGAAGAAACGGGACAAAACAGACCAGCCACGTTGAGGCCAGTTTTATTCCCTCTATTAGTGAGTTTTCATGCTGCATAATGAGTCACTTTAGGCATTGCTGAAGCTTCAAGCAAGATGGTGGGCGGGGACGAGGACATCAATCAATTCGGCACAGGCGAGAAGGAGCGATTGGCACAGAATGCACCGACCGGTGTGCCGTTAATGAAAAGCGATGCCGTCACTCCTTTCAGCGGAAGCCGGGGCTCTGCGGGTCCTGCCGGCCTAGGGTTCACTCGAGGCGCGCGCTCTTACACCGGTCCTGCTCTTGGTCCGTGCCTGCGTTTAGCTCCCCGGCAGCCGGACGATAACGTCATAGGACTATTAAAGCAGCAGAGCGTGGCTGCCCTCGTCCGGGATGAGGCTGAGCGCCAGGCCCCATCTCGTCAGAGGGAGGACGCAACCTATATAGCGGAAACGACACGCAAAGCGAGGGCTGCTAGCTGCTCTTCACCTCATTTCCCCTCAGTCTCTCCGCCTCTGTTCAGTCGCGAAATAGCGACGGGCGCTCGTCGGGATTCTGATAAACGAAGGGCTCCTCGTCTGTGACGAGGGATGCATCCAACTTGGATTCTGCGACCGACACAGGTGAAATCAGGACGGAGCGCCCCCCCCCCCCCCCCCAATCGCCCGACTCTCCATCATTACCCGAGTTTCGGCTGTCAGCTTCGGAGCCGCCCCGCAGTGCACGAGCACCGGCGCAGAGGACCCCCTCCAGAACGCCATAGCACGTGCGATGCGCCGTTCGCTTCCCCGTAACATAACTCCTCCGGCGGGGCCTCTTAATCAAGGCCGCAGTCATCCTTCTGATTTTACTGAAGACCAATCGGGCCGGCCGGCCTCCTCACGCATCACTCAGACATGACTACATGACAAAACATAAAAGCGCAATTCATCAACTTAGGAGCGTTCATTCACTGGAGCACCAAGATGGACACAAGGAAATAACCCAGGGGGAAATAAATACATAAAGGCAACCCATGGGCCTAGAGCAGAGCTGATTTATAAACAGGAAGATTGTTTACTTGGTAACACACTGGTAATGTTAATGTGTCTGTAGGGCCAATTTTCATAAATCACACCTATTCCATCAACAGTATGTTTCTGAAATTCTGCTGGCAGTGTGAAGCAATTCTTAATACAACACTGCATCGCCAGCAATATCCGTGACCGGTCTGGTCTCCTCGAGCGTGAAACAGAAATTTAATTTGCATTTAATCTGCAAAGCAAACTATCAGGCACCAAAATAACACCAATACGAATGTGATTTTATAATTCAATGTGAATTTTAAACTGGCCACATTCACATTACAGTAAAATAAGGTTGTTGATAAACTAGCTTAACTACAGCACAACAATAGCCTATGGAACACAGGCACACAAACTTTCAGCCTGGCGAATACGAAGAACAATGGGACAAGTTGTTTCTTCTGTGCCTTGCATAGTTTGTTTGCTGAGGAAAAATGTGCAAGAAATGTAAGCGAATTACATGTCTGAAGATCCTTTTTTGTTAACATGTGCTATATTTCACCCTTCTTTCACAAAGGAGAGGCCCTCCTGCCCAAACCAGAGATCTGAGGATGTCAACAGTTCCCTTACAGCTTGTTACCCTGTTGTTGAGCAGCAAGATACACAATTCTTTATTTTTCTGCAAAAGAGGCAGACTCGGCGCTCACATAGCAACAAGCCCTGCGAGACGATTGGCCAGGAGGCAGGTTTTTACCCCCTCACCGCTTGTTGAGCAGCAGTGTAGTTTCCTCTCTGCCTGGCAGCAGAAGAGGGGAAGTGGGGTCCCCCCCCCTCCCCTCACCACACTTGTGAACTCTGCTCTGTTCTATTGTGCCATTTGAAAACACGACAGACGCCCAGCCTGCCGTTCTGCACTAATCGAAAAGTTGAGCAACAGTAAGAATAAAAAAAATAAAATAAAAAAAACTGAAAATGAAAATGAATGAACTACTGGAAAACTACTGTCTGAATGTTTTTATCCTGCTCAACTGTCGTGTGAGCATTTCGGTTAAAGCTTCTCATCATCTAAATGATGGTGCATTGGTTTGTGTCTTACATAAGAGCATTCACACAGCTTCGAATCATACATAACAAGATCCGAGTACAGTAATAAAATTGCCCTGTCACAGCTTTCATAACTGAAAATAATTACAAAAGTAGGCTACCTTTCCAAGACATTACAAGAAGTAACCTTGCAGCATCCAGCGTGCTTAGAAAACTCAAATCTGACAGGGAGTGGGTCGGCACAAAAGGATGGCTGACCCACATTCACATTCTCCTCTCTCTCTGAGGCATAATTTGCAACAGCACGTTCAAACCGTTTGCATTATTTAAACCTAATTAGTCGTGGTGCATCCGTAATTTCACGTCACTTTTGATGCTATGCCCAATTGTGAATTTGACAGAGTTCAACTGAAAACGTGGCATAACTGGCCACTGGCGTGAGGATGAAAACGTATGTGAATTAAACAAAGGACAAACGGTAAAATGGAAGGACTAACTAACCGCCACATCGCCAAGACATGTTGAACACGCAGGCATTGGTACCATAAAATAAACAGAAATTAGAAAATTGACATTGTATGCCATTCACACTTCGGTGTTCTGTGGTAACAGGATAAGCTAGCTGATTGTCTGACACACCGATAGCCCAGACAAAAGCTCACTTTGAAGCTCCTTGCAAACTCCCATCTAGCTGTGAGAACCTTTGTGGAGAGCGGAGGCCTTTTTTTCCCCCTGTCTGACAGAAATTCTGGAAGAGTCTCTTCTAATGTCTCTCATGGTTCTGCTCCTTCAGGGAGTTTTCACGCTTTGAACTGCGATGGACTTTCAAGTGCAGATCCAGTGTTAACCTTCACTCTACCCTCGCTGGTTTAAAAATACAAATAGCACAGCTTTCGTCCCAGCATAATAATAGACACCAGATAGTTGAAAGAAATATGCAAATGAATAGCCCGCCACATAATGCCATTTCCAAATGCCTCCGCTCTCATCTCTGAGCTGACTAAAAACTGAAGACTAGGATGAAAGATTGCATTTTCAAAATAGCTCAGAAACTGCATTTATATGAGCTATAAATACTTGACTAAAACTGCTGATTAAAACACGCACGTACAATGGATTAGGTGCATGTATGGCCTGCTGTTTCACTGCCTATCTAGCTGCTCACATTTCATAATCTGTTAACAGTTGGGAGCCCTGGAAACTCATGCCCCACGAGTGAAATCAGGTCAGAGTGAAATCAGGCTCCACGAGTGAAATCAGGCATCATAAGTGAAATAAGGTCAGAGTGAAATCAGGCCCCATGAGTGAAATCAGGTCCAAGTGAAATCAGGCCCCACAAGTGATATCAGGCCAGAGTCACTACAACGCCGCATTCCCGCAGGGGGGCGCTTTTAGGCCACCGCTCACCCAAAAATCCTGTTTGTTTTCGAGCTAAGCCCGATTACATAACCCTCGGCCCGGCTCCCCGAGGCCGTCGCTTCCAAGCGCGCGCTCCGCAGGATCTTTCAGGACAAGTCTGGCATTCGCCGCTGAAACGGGGTCAGCGCGGGGGAGCCGCGCGCGGCGAGCGGCGCGGCGGGATGACCGCTAAACAACGGCGCGCGCCCCAACGGTGCCTTCTCTCGGGTGAGCCGGCCGGGTTCATCTGTTTTCGGCTGCACAATGCAAGCTGCTAACAACAAGCCCCTTATTTCGCCGACGAAAACAAACCAGGAAACAAACAAGGAACAGCAGGGTCTCTCGCAATTAGAGAGCGCGCCAGTCATTCAGTTCCCCTGAGCAGTCAAACTAGTTGCCTTGTCGGTTTTGTGTTCAAAAAAAGCAGAACCCACCGAACTGCCTCACATGAAACAGATGCTGATTGGTTCAAGTGCATATGTGGCACATTGGACAGAGCTCCATGGGCTGAATTTTATCTGGTGCATCAGAAACTATGAATAGACACAGACTGTCACTTTTGTCACAGAAATAACAGGATAGCTCCCTCTCCACACGTACTCTTGTTACAAGCTTTTTTCACCAGTACAGCACAAAGCCAACCTCATTTTTTTATAGCTCCAAACAAAGGTTTTGTTTCTTTCTCTCTAAATGTAATCTCTCTTTCTCACAAACACACACACACACACACACAAAGATGTATATGCATCCATTATGAAATTAAGCTGTTATGACTAGGCTGGCATGATATTCAAAGTTCTTAATCTTGAATGCATATGTTAAATGCTATATTTGCTACTGTTGAAATGAGCAGGTTAGGGGGAAACCACTGTTAATCACAGAGCTATTGTTAGCTAGCAGCCGCAGGTCAGTGCGCCTAGGCCATGCAGGGACACTGATCTGCGGACGGGGCCAAGGGCAGGCTGCGTGTGGGATCCCTGCACACGGATGACGGGGCGTCCGGTTCGTCCGAAAGCCCGGAGAATTCCACCTCTCCGCAGAGGCAGGTGGCAAGCTAACAAAACGGCAGCCTCTTGCTCACGGTCGAGAAAGACAGGGCAACTCTGGCACACGCAATGCTGCGTGATCACTACACGTAGAGGATGCACAAAGAAACCGCCACCGTGTTCGTGTCACATGACAGGCCATTTTGCATACCGTACTGCGAAATGGCCCAGCGAGAGCTTTGTTTAATATAGACTGACTGCCATGAACAACAAGGATAAAAATAATTGCATTTGATTTCTGTTCAGTAAAATATTGCAATACGGGTGCAGTAATTCCCAGAATGTAAAGAACCATCTAGTGATAAGGCCAGCACTCCCTCGGGTTTCATGTCAAGAGATATAAATGGCTTAGCAGTGCCGTCTGCCGTGTGAGAACCAGATCCGTGACCTGGCCTTGCGTAACAACTGAACATGGAAAATAGAGGGTGTCCGCTTACTGTGACAACTGCGCTACCTCTGCTTGTTCAATCCTAAGGCTTAGGCTAATCTCACGAACGGTGTGAAACAAAAGGCCGGCACGCCTCAAACACGAAAGAAACTGTCGCGGAAGATTTTGAATGAGAAACAACGGCCAGCGCAGTGCCTTGTCTTTGATTTAGTCAAAATCTGACCTTACTCTAAGACCATACTCTGCTTCAGATGGTAAAAATCAGTCAACTTCCTTCCTCTCTAAGGCGAAGCCATTTACACAAACACAGTGACCCCCCCCCCCCCCCCCCCCAGCATAAGAAATACATTTTCAGGCCATCCTCGCAAGATCCGTATGAGAGGTTGGTTTCCGATAAGGGGAGAATTTAACATGGGGATCGCATTGATTGCCACAAAGATTTTAATCGTAAGTGACTGAATCCGTTATCAGCCATTTTGTTTTTAAAGTGGGGGGGGGGGCCAAGCAGACGTGATATAAACATGCGGCACGGTGAGGCGCTTCGGTAGCTTTCAGAGTTCATCTCACATAAATGGAAATTCGCCCTTAATGTATCCTCAAGAAAGGTCACTGAGCTTTGCTGTAATGTCAATGCCTCCCAATCTGTTTGACGGCGGCCTGTAAGCTGGAAATAATTGTCCTCCAAATTACGGCCGCGGTTGACAAGAAAATTAAGACAATTCCACACAGAGAAGTTTTCTGTAACTGAAGTACGTGCATTTACGGGGAACAGACAGGCGATAAATGACATGAATGTTTTGCCTGCTGAATGTATTTAAATGTAAATGTACTGCTAGTGTTGTAGTACTTGAGTCCAGGACTCGAGTTCTGATTTTCATGACTGAGTTGGCTGGATAACTGCACTGAGTAAAGTCCAGAAGAGCTCTATTTACTTAAGTCCATGTTCCAGATTTGGGAAGGTTCCGGGTTTTGCAGTCATCCAGCTAACTCCGTAATCCTGCTTTGTGGAATACCCCCCTGATGAGTCGGACTTGAGCACAGACTCCATTCGGACTCAGAAATCAGTGATGAGGACTCACACTTGATCAATACCTTTCGTTTTTTTTTGCAATATCTACCGCATATCTAGCAGCAGAGTGATGGTTTGAGGCACGTTTCATACCTCAGACCCTTGATGACTTACAGCCATTTAGCCAACCATGCGTTCCATACTAGGGATGGGAATTGTTAGATTTTATTGATACCGACGCCATTATCGATTCCGCTTATCGATCCGATTCTTTATCGATTCCTTAAATATTATTTGCTCCCAGGCTATTAAAAGACCAACTATTACTATTGGGTGGTCATCTAAAATGGATTCAATGACACAATATTTATAAAGTATAAAGCATTCGTTTTTCATTCATATTTCTTAGTCATATCATGGAAAATATTTATCTGCTATATTTATGCCTGCAGAGCATCCAATAAAAGTCAGAATTGTATAATTCTGTAAATTGAAATGGCATTATAAATGTAATTTGGCTTGATCAATACGAGTGCCTAAAAGTATCAGACGTCAAAGAAAATAAGAGACACCGGAAAATAATGAAAAAGGACACGAGAAGAGAGGATAAATGATCAGTTTAACTGATAAAAAAAGATGGCTAAAATATTGTTGTTTAACCGCTGCTCTGTGATTGGGATATTTAGTAGTTTCATTCTCTAACGAAGATTGCAAACTTTACTTATGAGTTAGTTACGCTCCTAGGCGTGTTTCATAAGCTGCACCGTAACATTTGCGTTGGTTTCTGTATTATCAGAACAGTTTCAACTGTCACCATTCTCCCCTCTCTCATTTAGCCGATACATTTACATGGAAGAAAGATGAGATCTTTAACGTTACCTGAGGCAAGCTGGCTTCTCTTATTAGCTGAATATGACGAAGATTTAAGATTACCATTTAGCTAATTTAGGTTAGTTATTCGCTTTCCAAATCTAGGCTACTCATCTGTGCGTCACCAAGCAGGCAATCGTTGTCAGATTATTCTACCGCCAATCAAAACACTGTAGCTTTACACTTGTAGTTGGTTATAGACTCCGGAGGGAAGTCCACACACTCCACAAATCTGTTATAGTTCTGAATAGTTGATCATTTCCGAAGTCGGATCACAAAATGGAGCTTACGCGAACACATTTTCTATTGATTTTTAAATGACAGTAGCAACAGTATTAGTTTTTTAAAAATGACGTTTACATTTTATATTTTTAGACGGGGCGCCAAACTCTGCCTGCCATCATGCACTGACTGAATGAAAAACGACGGCGCGCATGACGTGACGTTGTTTTGCTATGCGTAGCTGTCAGGAATACATGCTGGAATCGATAAGAGAATCGATAAGCTCGAAGGCGTACGATTCCGAGGAGGAACCAGTTCTCGATTCCCACCCCTATTATATACTATTCTTTTGATATTCTTTTATACCCAGTCATGATAGCATCACCTGTCTACCTGCGGAATGTTCCAAACAAGTGTTTTTTGAACTTCCCAGTCTTTTTTTGCCCCTGTCCCAACTTTTTTGGAACGTGTTGCAGGCATCAAATTTGGAATTAGCATATATTTACAAAAATCAATAAAGTTGATAAAGTAAAACATTAAATATTTTTTCTTTGTACTGTTTTCAATTAAATGTATGTAAAAGAGAACTTACAAATCACTGCTTATTGCTTTTATGTGCATTTTACATACTGTCCCAACTTTTTTGGAATTGGTGTTTGTACATTTCAGATCTTTGTTTAAGACCAGCTGTCTTGTTCTTATTATGAAGGCTGCTTCAGACAAGTATACCGTACAATTCTACACAAGCAGAGAGTCTGTGTTATGACAGTGCATTAATGGCAATAATGGTGCTAAATCTCTCCTCTAACTGGATTTCTGAAACAGGGAATTCACAAAGCAGTGTTTGTTTAAAACTAATTGCTCCATTCCCTGCAGACAGTTTTAATTAAGAGTAAGCCAGGGTTATACAGCTGTAGTCTTACTCAGAATCCTTTATCCACAGCAAGCATTAGTCCACATAGAGTTAAGAATGTGAAATAAATCTGTTTTCACGCTGCATGCAGGAGCTTTTAAACTAATGACCACTTCCATCTTAAAAATGGTCATAAATCTCTGGACACATTATTGTCTGCTGGGTAAACATTGAAAAACGATTGTCTGTTTATGAGGGTCAACAGATTACAAACCCAAGCCTACTTGTAAGATGAGAAGCATGGATCCTGCCCCTGAAGCTGAATTGCTTTTTAAGATACTGTAACAGTGGAGTCCAATTACTTATTAGTGTCTCAGAGTACAACTCTGCAGCTCAGACACAACTGCAATCTTCAGGCTATTGATGACACCCCTTCTAAGAAAGAGTTCAATTATTAAACTGGAAAAAAATAAATAAATAAAAAGGATACAGGATCTTTGAAAAATTAACCCAGTCAGTTACCTACATTTTTGCCAGTCTGGATCAACCTTTAAGCCAGAGTCACGTTAGAGGTTAAGCACTATGCTTTGACTGTGTAGGTGTCCCATTCGATCTTTGGTCAAAAAGGAAGCGGTTCCAACCGTGGAAGGATTACAACCCTGACACTGTTTTCCCATTTGGTATTTAAAAACCTCACAGCATCTGACCACCCAATCATTTAACCACACAATCTCTACTTCACAATGTAATCAAAAACAGCTGATGAATTGTCCATTCAACGATTAAGGGCAAATGTTTACTCTACTGCTGGTAAATTTCAATAAGAAGAGACACATACCAGATTTAATTACTGTAGCAAGCATGCATGCGTGCGAGAGAGAGAGAGAGAGAGAGAGAGATTATCTATGTTTGCATTATAGGATGTATAAGGTTAGAGGATATTGCTTATAAAACTATTTATAAACATTTTCCCATGGATCAGTCTTGAAGTCAGTCATTTAGCTGGCTTAAGACTTAGCTGGCATCACCAGTGTGGTTTTCTACAGAACACAGTGCCACTGCTTGCTTTTTATAGGCTTCTTCTTTGAAACTTTCTCATTAATGAGATTGTGATCAGGTGCTATGCCTTGAAAGGTTATAGGCCAGGGTCGAGACTAAGGTTAATAGATTTCTAATACATTCACAATGCAGAGAGTTACTTACTATTAAATTAAGCGAATTCATATTAAAATAAACGGGGACTAAATGGTTATTACAGTACTGTTTAATTCCACAACCACGCACTGCAGGGTTACACTTGAGCCAGAAAGGAAGAGAATACTAGAAAAGCGCTGCTATTTCTATGAGAGACAATATGTTCCTAACAACTAGCGTGCAAAGCTCAGCTTTGTCGTGTGGGAACCGCTCCAGCGCAAATTATGCTCCACTCTCGTTTTATTATTAGAACCAAGGAAAGAACAAGGAAGACCTCAGCTGGGAAGAATACCAAAATCCCCGCAAGAATGCCAAAAGACTGCTAATTTAAAACTATATATTGTACACTACAGCAATAACGTAAATTCCAGAGACAATTTCACACCACAAGCTGCTCAAACCACACAGCGACTCAAATCCATTCGTGGGCCACAGTGGACCACCGTTTCCCTTCTTCCAGTGGAAATACTGACATTTTCTTTAACGTCACGCGTTTAAAAAGCACGCATACCATGCCTACCCTGGCGTTAAAATCGATATCAAGGTGAAATATTGTCATCTCTGCATCCATTACCAATTCCAAGTTTCGTCAAAATAAATTGCATGCTAGGTGTCGTAATGACTAATGTGAATTAGACAATAACCTAAACGCTGAATGTTTGTAGTAACATTAGTCTAGTCTAGTCCATACAAGGCAAGGCTTAATCTGAACATATTTTACATAGCAATGTCAAATAATACTGGCATTGTCTTTCTTCTATTTAAATCTATCACAAACGAGTACGACCTGTGAAAGTATTTCCGTTACGCTAATCGGAACGTTGCTGAGTTGTTCGACGTCTTGCCAATGCAATTCAAAAGACTTAACAGTCCAATGTAACATTTTACCCCAATGGCAAAAGACGGCTGCGCACAGTGAACGTAACAGCATTGTTTAGTCCCAGACCTAAGCATGACGCTCAGCTGTTCATGAGTGTCGCTGTAGCAAATGCAGTGTCAAAGCAACATTTTCCATGTGTGAAAGAAAACGCATTAAGATTGTCGACGAAACGTGCAAAACCTTATTCTTTCAACGCTTATTTAGCTAGTAACTGGCTTAGTATCCGTGCGCCGTTACTGATTATAACCGCCTGGGTTCGTTTAAACAAAGACTTTTGCAGTTGACATAATGCTGAAGTTAACCAGCTGTTACATCATTTCAAGGGACAACACGGGTACGGGGTGAAGACATTCCGCTGGACAAAAACACAAGTCACTGTCAACTGTGATCGTTTTAATCTGTCACAAACAACCCCGCGATGAGATCACTAATTGTACACAATGTTAGAAATAGTCTTGATTTGACGTTATTTACGTTACCTCGATCTGGCTTCATGTTTGCCACTGTAGATGTGCCTCCAAAATCCCAACACAAGCCTCTCTCCGTCTTCGGTTTTTTCGTCCTTTTGTCAAGGAACTCTTGATTTTCACTAAACACAGCTAAGGCTTACAACCCAGAACGCTCTGAATAAAATTTAATATTTCTCCTGGTGTGGCAGCTTGTTAGCCAGCTATCTCAACTCTTGCTCACCTATTAGACAGCTAGTCAGCTAACAAAGCAACCTGTGCTTCCCATCTAGCTAGCTGTACAAGGCATACAACTCCCATTAGCTTTAGTGGTAACCAATGTTAGCTGATATATTCAACAGCTAATACGTTAGCCGGTGGCACAAGTCTCAATACCACAAGAACTATAAACTTCCTAGTCGATGCACTCGTCTCATTCCGCCGTCCTACTCCATAGCGAGTTAATTCACTAGTAAGTTGGTTGACAAGCCACCCAAACTGAGGCATCAAGCTAGCTAACAAGCTAGCTAAAATGCCTCTGCCAGCAACCCCCCACGCACAGGTAGAACAATCACCTCTGATCTGAATGCGTCTCTGATACAGAGCTCCCCCCTGCGCTACTCAGTGGGTCATGGTGTTCGGAAAAAGAAGACCGTGCTGTGTTGTTATTTTACACATGCCTTCTTCCCCGTCTCCCTGGACGATCATCGCACACAATCTACCCATCTATGCTAACTTGCTCTGCTTTCTCTCATTTCAATGCTAGTCTATATTCGCCTTGCCACTGTCGGCTGTCTCTCTCCCAATGCACTTTACCAGCGAGGTAGGTCCTACAACCTAGAATAGCTGCAGGGACACTTAGATGACCTCAGATACATCGAATTAGGTGTCCTCGCTTGATGACGGCGTGGAAGTCTGTACGAAGTCATTTGCTACACTATCCTTTCTTTAAAAAACAGAGCGTTTGTAGCGAACAACTTATGCTCCCTGTCTCCTACTGGTCCTGTCTGCACCATCGCTTGTCACGAAACAGATCTAGGCAGCCTTAAAGTCACGTGTCCCAACAACAGCTCGCCTCCTCTCGTCACTTCCTAATTCAACAGCCCTCATGTGAACCTGCTGCCATAGTAACCATGCAACTTAACGGTAGTTCTCTCAATATTTTCTCTCAATGTTAGCATCAAGAAAGTATTTTATTATTAACCATGCTATTTTGGGCACAATATGGCAATGGTATGCTTCATTACAAAAGTGTGTTTTTTTTAAAGCAGATGGCTAGCATTTTATTTTTTTTAAACAGCTGTATTCTAGAGATGCGCGTGCACGCATGTATGAAAGCTTGCCAGTTTTTGTTCAGCAGCACTGTTCCTAAACTTAAACGCCAGTAACGTTAGACGAACTAACACAAAAGGTGTTACATTTTTGATAACATACCATTAATCTCATTCAGTCTTCCTTGTTACCTTCAGCTTTTATTACATTGTGCATTTTATTTACTATCATGAGACAGTGGATTTAGTTTAACGTTACCTAATGACGATTGTAGCCTAGTAGGCTATGTTGGCTAACACCGTCTAGTGGGACATTAGATTAGATTAGATTTCCTTATCGGCCTAAAATGTCGACATGAGATTTAAAGAAATACCTTTCAAATTATTTGCGGAAACCCCGCACATAGGCTACTATATGTGTATCTCTATTGATTGCGATTGCATTTCGCATTCTTTTCAATTTAGCCATGGGCATAGGCTCTACAAAAGCCACAAAAACTAAATGTGCTTATCGATAACACATCTAGGCTATAAATAATAAGTTAAACGTGAATTTCAGGTCATTGTACAGTGGAATAAACTAAACTGTTACGAATAAAATAATATGACTACATTTAACTTTGCTTGAATTCAATTATTTTCCACAAACTTAGACCTGCCGCGCAACTTCGACTGCAATGTTTCATGCTTAACCTATATGTTTTGGACATTTAAGTAGCCTTAAATCTTATCTGAAGTGCTTGTGAATTTGAAATACGTAACTAAACGTATTGTAAAATTCCGGTATGTTTTGAGTAACTCAATCATTTTTTACGTTCTACGCCCCCGAAGACCCAGGCAGCTATGGGTGTGGATCAATTGTCATCTCCTGCCATCTAGTGGCAAAAAGGCGACGCTAACACGCAGGGATAGTTACAAAGGACCTTTTCTGTGCTATTCGTACAATGCCCTTTGGATTTTGATGAGTTCATATGGCCCTGTTGAAAGGAAATTTTGATTAAGAAAGAAAGGGAGGATAGGGAGAGGGACAGTGAGAAAGCTTTGGAAAGGTAGAAAGATCAGAGAAAGAATTAGAAAGTCACATTGTGTAATGGCTGAAACTAGGATCAGATGACTTATGACCTCTGACACCACTATCAAAGAAGGGGGAAGGAAGAATCCCAGCTGGCCAAATCAATGCAATTAACACCTTTAAAAAGATTTGGAGTGACAATCACAACTGTTATCCCTACTTTATTATCCCAACCAGGAAAATAGGGATAACAGTTGTGACATCTACTGGTAGAAAACAGAATTATCTCAACAAATCACTGGAGGCAGTGTTATGATCTGGGGTTGCTTCAATTGGTCAGGTCTAGGCTCAGCAACGTTATGCAGCAATAAAATGAAGTCAGCTGAGTACCTGAATGTACTGAATGACCAGGTTATCCAATCAATGGGCATATTCCAGGACAACAATGCCAAGATTCATCGGGCTCAAATTGTGAAAGAGTGGTTCATGGAGCATGAGGAATCATTTTCACACATGAATTGGCCACCAGAGTCCTGACCTTAACCCCATTGAAAGTCTTTGGGATGTGCTGGGGAAGACTTTACAGAGTGGTTTGACTCTCCCGTTGTCAATACAAGATCTCGGCCAAAAATGAATGTAACTCTGGACGGAAATAAATGTTGTGACATTGCATAAGGTTGTCGAAACAATGCCACGACAAATGCGCGATGGAGAAAGAAGACTAACTATGATGGAGACTAGAGATGGAGAAAGAAGACTAACTATGATGGAGACTAGAGATGGATAAAGAAGACTTAACTATGATGGAGACTAGAGATCGAGAAAGAAGACTAACTATGATGGAGACTAGAGAAGGAGAAAGAAGACTTAACTATGATGGAGACTAGTGATGGAGAAAGAAGACTAACTATGATGGAGACTAGAGAAGGAGAAAGAAGACTTAACTATGATGGAGACTAGTGATGGAGAAAGAAGACTAACTATGATGGAGACTAGAGATGGAGAAAGAAGACTTAACTATGATGGAGACTAGAGATGGAGAAAGAAGACTAACTATGATGGAGACTAGAGATGGAGAAAGAAGACTAACTATGATGGAGACTAGAGATGGAGAAAGAAGACTTAACTATGATGGAGACTAGAGATGGAGAAAGAAGACTAACTATGATGGAGACTAGAGATGGAGAAAGAAGACTAACTATGATGGAGACTAGAGATGGAGAAAGAAGACTTAACTATGATGGAGACTAGAGATGGAGAAAGAAGACTTAACTATGATGGAGACTAGAGATGGAGAAAGAAGACTAATTATGATGGAGACTAGAGATGGAGAAAGAAGGGGAGTAATAAGGAGAAGTAAGAGATATAGGATCATTAGTAGGGGGAGGAAAGGAGTTGGACTGAGATTTATTTATCATTATCATTGTTATGCAAGCTGTCTCTAATCGATTAATGACGATGCGTGTCACAACTGTACAGTACACACACTGCTATGACATCATCGTATTTGAACTGAGAACATGTAGATAATGCTGAAATCGCCTTTTATGGATTCAGATGACCCCTGACAATGGTGTTTGGCGTGGTGGCAGAAGTGAGAGGAACAAGTTATGTGAGTTGAAGAATATTTGGGGGTTAAAAAAAAGGGGAATAAGAATAACTTATTTTGTTTAATGTTTAAATTTGCATTTGTGCCTGTACACTATTGCAGAACCCATTATATAGAACTCAGAATTAGAAAAGAATGAGAACGAGGGATAAGGGAGGAGAGAAGGAAGAAAAGGAAAATAAAGAGTGAGAAACTGAATAGAAGGAAATGAAAAGAAGAGCTAGAGGAACTATTGTGACATCATACATGAACTCAGGGCCTGCAGACAATGCTGATTGGCCTTTGTTCATTTCAGATGACTCATGTGAAAGAACCGGCAGTGAGAAAGAATGGAGAAAGTGTGTGCAAGAACTAATGGGGGGGAGGGATCATATTTGAACTCAGATCATATGGACAATACCCAGTAGCAAGTCACTGGATCAGATTCCACTCTTGAAAGGAGAGGGGCATTAAGAAGGGAGGCGTAGACAGAAGGAGAGGTGCAGTGGAAAAGAGGAAGGATGATGTAGTGGGAAGGAGGAGAGCATAAAAACTGAGGAGTCATGTTGTTTTAGGACTGAAATTCTGAGATGTCACCTGTGACATCATCAGTTTTGAGAGGGATAATGCCTAGTGGATTTTCATTGATTCAAGTGGGCCATTTTAAAGTGGTGTGCAATGAGGAGGGATGGAGGAGTGAGGAGAGGGGGAGAGGGACAAACATTATTGTACAGTCCCTCTTAGAAGGTATCAATGCTTTTTTAGTATGGTGTTGACTCTGTCACCAGGCGTGCTCTTTCTGCAGAAATAAAGACCCTTATAATTGGATCAGGTGTGAGTGTTTTCCTGACTGGATTGCCTCTTAAGGCAAGGGTGGAAGGGTGGATTCTTCCTTCTCAATCCAACAGATTTAGCCGGTCAAGAACATTGTACTTTTTGGCCCTGAAAAACTCCTTGGTTGCTTTAGTGGTATGTTTGGGATCACTGTCCTGCTGCAAGATGAAGCAACGTCCAATGAGTTTTGAGCCATTTGGATGGGTCAGAGCAGAGAAGATATTTCTGTGTAGTCACATCATTAATAAAGACAAATTGAGACAGTTCCAGTGGAAATATGACCAAGCCATAGCAATACCTCCACCATGTTTCACAGATGAGGCGGTACGCTTTGGATCATGAGCAGTTCCTTTCTTTCTCCACATTTTCCTCTTTCCATCACTTTGGTACAGGTTAATACTCGTCTCATGTGTCCAACTGTCAATAAGACTGTTAAAGGAATTCAAAAGTTTTTTAATGTACTTTTTTATTATACTCTGACCTGGCCTTTCTGTTCTTGAGGCTTACCAGCGGTTTGCATCTCGAGTTGAACCCTATGAGATTATGTTGGTGTAGTTTTCTCTTTATGGAAGTCTTTCACACATCTATGCCTACATCCTGGAGAGTGTTATTGATCTGTTCAACAGTTTAAAGGTGGTTTTCTTCACAAATGAAAGTAATTTTATCGGTTATCCACCACAGTGGTCTTCTCTGGTCTACCAGTTTGTTTGCTATTGTTGAGGTCACCAGTGTGTTCTTGCTTCTTAACAATGTATCGAACAATTCATTTTGACACACCCAATGTTTTGGCTATGTCTCTTATCGATTTATTCATTCATGATGGCCTGCTTTACTGGAAGACTCACTGACTCACTAGCAAACCATGAAGCAATCTACCCTTGCTTACCAACTAGCGAGCAAATAAACTTAAAACATTAGCCAAGCAAGCATGCTCCCCCTATAAGGATACTTTACAAGAACCCTATTTTCTGTTACTGTGACAACCACTCCTGTGAGTATGGACAGTTAATCATCCTAATGGATACATTTCATCTGTACCCACAGATACGACACCTTCATTTAAAAAAAAATAAGCACCAAAAATAAGCACAATCTGGCTAAAGCACCATTTCGGTGCATGTATGCGCCCCACGGTCACTTATTCAAATTGGCGATTGCATCGCTCAGTCAGTCAGGGGTCTATGTTTCAATGTTCTCCAGTGACCCCTGGTGGTTGATTGGTTACATGGCACTTGCTTGCCAAAGCTGCACATGAAGTGTCTTCCTCTCGCTCAGTTCTGCACAAGCTTGGCCTGCAGGCTCTCATTGTGAATTGAAGCAGGCTGGCGACACCATGTGTTTTGGAGGAGAACAGTGGATGTCTACATTCTCCTGAATCAACCACAGAGACCATGGGCTGTGTCCGAATCAGAGCTCTATCTACTGCGCCCTGTCTCCTGCGAAGAGTGCACTGGCAGAAGTGTGCTGTTTAATGTGCACTGTTTAGCAGGACGCAAAAAATATCCGCTATACTATTTCCAAACCGTACTGTGGAAGTGTCGTAAGCAGGTCATAAGACGTCCCACCAGTGTTGCCATGTCCCCTAAATTGGGATACTTTCAAAGTGCAGTCATGGGTAAAAATGAAAAGTCGCAAAGCACGCACTTATTTTAAAAAGTAAAAACATGATGATTTTTATTTAAAATACATTGGTTTCGGTTAAAATAGCCTATAAATTGGGCTAGTTTTAAGTCTCCATTTGGCTGGAAAGTCTTACAAGATCTGGCAACCCTGCGCCCCACTCTTGCGCTGCCATGTCGCGTGTTGTTTTTGTTGTAGTTGAAGGAAAACATCAGCGAAGCTACACCTCATTTTTTTAAAACGTCATAGTCATGTGACCAAAATGTTTGTATACTTCTTGAAAAGTGTGCTCCCGAATGTACTCAGCGAAACCCCGGAAGTGTGTCATCCGGGTGTTTGAAGTATACTGCAATTTGAAAAGAATTTGCGTACTCTACGACTTTCTCGTCCTATCTAATCACCAAGGCTACTCAACAGTGTGGAAGAGTGCTGATTCGGACACGGCCCATGAATCGGCAGCATGAACGCAGCTTTAAATGGCTAATTTGATATTCCAACTCAAGGAGGGAATTGGGCATGCCAAATGAAAAAATAAAAAACAATACACCATTTGTACTCTGCCAATAGGCTTAAAATAATTAGAAAAAGGCTGTACCTGTAAGACAAAAATTCGGGAGCGACATACAATGACAAGTCTGAGCCTAGATTTAAAGTGCTGGAAAACCCAACATTTTATTTTCTACATTTTTTGTGACTACAGAAATGCTGAAACATTTTAACACTGAAAAAAAGCATGACATCACTTCCTTTTTTTATTGAACTTTTTTTTTTTTTTGCTTAGCAAACACAGCGAATGATATTGCACGGCATAGAGAGAACAGTAGCAAAGCTGGCAGGGAATGGAAACAAATCAGATAATTAAAATTATTGTTACAGGAAGATAACATGAGGCATTACAAAATAAATACAAATCTGGGAGTAACACCTATTGCATTACCTGTGACTTTTGCTACGCACAAAAATACGTATAAGAAGCGCTGGAAGAGGGGAAAGGGAGAGAGAGAGAGAGAAAAAACAAAAATCAAATTAATAAACCATAAACATTTCATACAAGAGTCACTCAGTTTGAAATGCAGATGCAAATGCAGGGACAACTACTGCAATCTAATTTGAGAAATGTCAGCAAGTTCTTATTTTTTTTATTTATCAAAACCTTCCAAGCATCTTTATATTTTCCACTGCTAGAAGAACTCCCTCTAAGAACAGAATCAAAATGCACCCATTATTTATTTGTTTTCCAGATGATTGTCTTTGGCGCTCTCAGTTAAGTTACCCGTAGCCAAGCTACCGTCCAAATGGGAACTCCTTTTCACCCACAGCAATGTTATGCTCCTAATAGGGATATGTGTAGAGGGGGTTTATAATATCAATTAAATATTGATCAACTTAATGATACATTCAAAGACACAAACACACATACACATACACAGCTGTAGTATATCCAAAACTGAAAACATGGTCTTCATCTGCCATGGGAAAGAAGAATTTATTGTTGGTAAACTGTTTTTGAATTCCTGGATCCGGGACCAGAGGCTGATAAATATACGATTAGTGCTAAGTAGTAAAAAGAAAAACATTCTTCCAGATAATTACAATACCACTGGCCCAATGCCTGAATGAGGATATTATGGTTCATTTTTTTATTGTCTTTTCATTGTCACTTTATTGAAATGTACACGATTTATTGGGGCTCTATCCCCGATACAAGTCTCATTTTTATTGAATACCATAGAAGCCCACACCAGTAGACTCTTAATAATGATATCCGGAGTGTTTTTGTTAGTTCAGAGCATTTGAAATTATATTTGCCTTTAAAGTGCACTAATCTTCGATGAGACATAAAACCACCATTGTGGGTCATTGAGACACATGGGGACTTAATAACAGACTAAAATCCACCATTATATTGAGACAGCACATTCATAAATAAATATCAATTCAGATTAATTGAAAGTAGTTTTGATAGTTTTTTTTGTTAGAGAAATGCCAGATACAAAGACTAAGAACATGGACAATGGAGCCACTGCGTGTTTCTCTACCTTCTGTTGTGAAGACCAAGTTGATTCAGTTGAATGCAACTAAAGCTACTCAGGTAGCTGTAGCAAAAGCCATTCTAAAACAATAGCTTTTTACTACCATCACACACATACAAGCCCGCAGGGACACTCAAACACGCTCACACAAGCCCGCAGGGACACTCAAACACGCTCACACGTCACGCAAACAAGCACATATGCAATTGGAGGCCGGTAAAATAATAACAATTTAAGAAACCGAAAGCAAATCGGCCACGTGGTGCAGCCTCCTACACACATACACAATGATTGGTAGGTTTCTTTGTCGATTTATTAGACTTTGCCCATTGTCATTGCATGAGTACGCACCAAAATAACAGATACTAGATGGAGCTAGACAGCCATGCCACATGAATGACCAAAACGTACCCAGCAATGTGGCATCGCCCCCGGCAGACCCGCTGCCCAGCCTAGACTCCATCTCACTCTGTGCATGAGACAGCAAAGTGAGGACTTGCAGCCCTTGTTTTAACAGCTCCAGATTGTACATTTTATCAGGATATCCCAGATGGTCGAGTTAGCTTGTCTACGTTATCCTACGTCCCCCTACTCTCTATACCCGTGCGAATGGCAAATTAAAACTCAACAGTTCTACCTCACAAATGCCAGTGCTTTTTCAACATTTACATTTTTTGTTCCTTTTTTGTCTTTTTGGTTTGTTTTTATAAATCTTTGGATGTGCAGTATTACCCATAAAATAACCATTTTAAACAGTCAAAAAAATTAAACGAAATAACACAATACACTGCTTTTTTTGCCACCTGAATTGCAAAGTAACCCCTTTTGAAACCTTGCGCTCATTGGCAATCCCATTGTTTTGGTACCTGGCAGTGTTTAGATCACAAATTGACGTGCCTGCTAGGATACGTGTGAAGAAGAGTAAAAAATAAAAAACAATTCTACTCCTCCATCATATCTAAGCTTGAAAAAATTAGGCTGTAACATAAAACATTTTTTTTTTGTTTTTTTCAAAACCTACTATATACAAATCTATATTTTCTACAAATGCATAAATTAAGTAGTGATTAAGTAATACAAAAGGCAATTAAATTAAATCCAATCACAACACAGACCAGAACAAAGAAAAGAAAAAAAAAGAAAAACACAAGCTCATTATCACAGCAGTTGGTTTTACCCTGTAAAAAAGAATAGTCTACCATTGTAATATCGGAACACAATATCTTAATAAAAAAAATAAAAGTCTGTTTTTTTCTTTCCTTCCTTTTTAGCTTCCATCGTGATCGTTAAAACACGTCTGTGACCAAAACAGAGCCGTTGTGTGAAATGTTCAAAATAAATTATTATAAAGCTTTTTTTTTTTTTTCAAAGTAACGTTAACAATTACCAAACTAGTTAAGTTCTGCCTTAATCACATAAGACTCTCTATACAACATAACCCTAAAGATTTATTACTATGAGGTATTCAGCGACATTGGTACAAGAGGTGCACGACCTGTAGGGTGGACACTCCTATAGATGACACAGACATGGGAGGGGGGTTTCGGGTGGATAAGGGGTGGGACAGAGCTAGGGTTGGGGGAGGGGAGGAATATAGCTTTGGTTTTGTCAGTGAAAAAGTGGAAAAAAGAAATTCCTTTGGTATGTTTTCATTGCATGGTTGTACTGGCAAAAGCACCATGGTGAGAGAATTATTCCTTTTTCTTCAATAGTGGCCCCTCAAGAGGCTGAGGTATTCAAAGAGTAAAAGGTGAGATCAAAGAGGTCGACAGCGGTTTAACACTTTGGTTCAAGCAAGGCACTCGTCCTGTGAGTTTTTTTTTTTTTTCGTTTTTAAATTTTTTTTTTACAAAGGTTTGCAACATGTTTTGCCTATCGCTTTTCTTATTAGATTACTAATGAAGAAAGGTTACGCTGAGCAAAAAAGGGGCGGAGCGGAGGAGGGGGCGGGGAAAGGCCAGGCAGGGGGGACAGGGACCGAGGGGGACAACACCAGCTATCCACCACATCATTCATGTAGGCCGTGCAAGACAAAATCTTTGGTAATCTTTGGTATCATCAATGTGATTAAAATCACAAATGGAAATCTAGTGAGGTAGCGTCTTTGGTTCACACTATAAAGAGCAGTCGTTCTTCACACATTCTTTTCCTTTTTCTGCCTTTCATGCGGAAGCAGGTGTTTCCAAACTTTTCACCATTGCTGTAATACCAGTCTGTAACACACACACATACACACACACAAACACACACACACACACACACACATATACTGTATATATGTGCACGTATCTGTGTGTATACGTATATATTTTAAAGCCACCACACCACAAGAAAGAGCAAGGCTAGAAATGTGGCAACAATGTGGACTACCACTCTGTCAGCAGGCCTCTCTGCAGTGAATGCACCCTGACCTGTTGGGGGCAGGCTTCTGTAGTGCTTTCTTCCCAGTTGTGAAATGCATAGTTTCCATTCGCTCTCCCGAGTGGCAGCTTTAGTGAAAGGTGAACAAGAAATCAGGTAGTGTTTGTTTTCTGTTTGATTGAGTTGCAGGTGAATGGGCAGCTCCTGCGAAAGCTGACTTGCTGAACGGAGTTTGACAGTAGGTGTTGGGAATGCACTTTGAGATATTTACAAAACGAAGCTTGTACCCCGCACGGCACTAACGTGGCGTTTACAGAGACACTGCCGTCATCTCGTAAAGTCAGGGCCGTGGAGGTGGGGATGGAACTAGGACAGAGTGATGCTCTGAAACACTACAACATCAAGTTAAATCTGAAATCTTATGGTTCAGCGGATTCCAGACCAGGAGGGTCTGACAAGCAGACCGACACTGTTCTGACCGTGACCTCACATTTGCTTAACCAGACTTTGTGACTGTGTCTGTTTGCATGGCACAAGGGGATGTATCTAGTCTAATTAAGACTGTTAAGACTGGGAAATCAGACTAAGCAGTTTGAAATGCCAGGGAACTAAGCATTGCATTTGTATGCTTCAGCCTTTGTCATCTCAGCAGTCCTTATGCTAGTCGAAGCTTATGTGGGCAAGAATAAGGCATGTTACAAAGCTCAAACTTTGGATATAATGTAACAACGTACATGACCTATGGTGTTCGGTCTATTACAGACATAATTTCAAGCATTCCTTACGTACGTGTGAATGATAGTTTTGTGTTGTTAATGAAACAGCCTACAATGTGGCCTGAATATGAAAGACCTCTGAAATGCAACAGAACAGTATTTAGGTCCTGACTTGAGAAAAACCGAAAGGAGAAACCAAAACCAAAAATGCACACAAAATGCTGGTCAATGATATTCATATCTTTGGTTCTTAGCAGCTGGCATTTTAAAGCGTTTGCTACAGTTTTTTTTTTTTTTTAAGTTAACATAGTGCCGTTGCTCTCCCTGAAAACATCAAGTATCCCAAATAACAGGAATAAAAATACAACAACGACATATGAAAAAACTGCAGTAATATAAAAGGCTTATAGGTTCCCACAGACGGGACAGAAGAATGATTTATTCTTTCTGGTGGTATTTTAATTCCTTTGGTTATTGCAAAAAGATTTGCATGTCGAAATACAAAAATATTGATAAATATATCAAAAGGAATTGGCCAGATTAACAGGTACAGACCCCGTGTCCTGAATTGAGAATTGTATAGTGTGTGTAGCAGCAATCTGATCTATACATATGCATTGCTAAATTGTAATAAAACCCACTCGTAATGTAAAAAGACAATCTGTCTTAAAAAAGAACATAAGGGTGAAGTACACTACTTTTTCATGAATATTCATTTGTGGCCATTGATTGACAGTTGGTAGGTGTGTCCAATTAGCTTCTCCGAGCCTTAGGCCAGTCAATCAACATTATCACCACATTAGTTCAGTGGATTACAGGCCTGCATATGAAGTGGAAAAAATTGAGTTTTAAACTGTTTCTACTTACCTACATGCATTTCATTGATAAGTGCTAAATTTCGTTATTTTCTTAATATTTTCAAGATTTGCTTTTATTCCAATACATTTGAATTAGCTGAACAAATATGTAATGAAACACACAATTAACTTTTACTATTATCTCCACATATATGCTTGTCATATAGTTTATAAGCAATTATAACTAATCTGAAGTCAATTTGGGCCTGTCAAAACATTTAGCAAGTTTGTGTTAGCTTGCTATTTACTATTCAATTACAATGTTGGTTGTCTTGCTAGAAAACATATTTTACTTACACTTGTCCCAGTGATTTCAATATGAAGTGTACATGATATGTGCAGATAATAGTTTAAAACAGCTGCAGTTTACTGACTATAAAGCATTCTCATTGAACTTAATTCTCTAGATTTGTCTTTTTGATGTAATTGTTCCATATTTTCGCAAAAAAAAAACTATATTGTATAAACCTATATGTGTGATTCCATTGATCTGAAAAATTGAAAATTATACTTGCACGGGGTCTTTAAAACATCTGAGGCATCATCTGAAGTTGACATTACATCAAGACTATATATTTTGGTTTATTGTCATTTTAGTTGCTCCCTAAAGTCTAGTGAAGTGAATTTTATTGTGATTTAATTTAATTTCAACCATATGCATTCTTTTTATCTTGCATTTTGAATTTAGCTCTGAACTGATTTAGGGTACCAAAACATAAAGCTTTGTGAAATTATTCAGTTTGGAAAATAAATCTTGTGAAAAGTCACATGCAATTACTTTTATATTTTGAAAACATTTTTTTTTTTTTAAAAAAAGCTCGGTTCATTTGGGTCTTCTTCTATAAAATATAACGCATTTCTTCTTTGGTATGTTATATTATTTTGTGTGATTTTAAAAGACTTTCAAATGCGTATGGGGCGTGGGGTGGGAGTGCCTTGCGTATAGTTCTTTTTGGTTTTCTTGGATATTTCTCCAACAATTAGGAAGAAAGCACTACCGTGTCGGTGACATTCAAGGCAATATTTGCCAAGATTCAACCCTCAAAGCTGGGATTCTCCCAGCTTTTCTGAGTGCTCAACAGACAGGAATCGTAAACAGTCAGGGAGAACCCTAATGACTCCACGATATTCCAGTCATGCCTCTGCACAATCCTTACGTAGGACTGTCTACAGGATCTCCTCCCACTGGTCTGTGCACAGTGTTTTTCTCCTCTCAACGTCATACACCTTTTATGTATTAGCAACATAAACATAATGGCTCACAAGTTGACATAACATCCATTCAGAGACAAAAATCTACTATGCTGTCAACCTCCAATCACGCTGAGTAATAATGACAAGGGTGGTATTTGTGAATGGGAGGGGGTGGGGGGTGGGGGGGTGGGGGGTTGGGGGTGGTAGTGAGGAAGGTCGAGGTTTAAAGGTGTACAACCAGTGAATTGGGAGTTTTTGTAACTTTTTTCTTCTTTTTTGCAAAATGTCTGACTTAAATGTGTTGCAGAACAAAGTCTTTAACGTAGGTGAAAGAAGTCTTTGGTTTTCTTTGTATACTATAAATATTAGTGTTGTCGTTTTTTCTCTCAAACAGGTTTTTAAGGATAAAACTGCTGTCGAGAGGTCCTTGTCTTTGTTAGGTTTCTTTGTATTTCTCTATTTTAAAGCTTTTCCACCGAGGTTTCAGTACGCGCCCATTATTCCTTCATGCTTTGGTACAAGTGCTTGATGAGGATGAGGAGTTGGCCAAGTTGGAGCTCCCGTCGTCCAGCCACTTATCCAGGCTCCGCCTCCGTGCATTCATGAAGAAGTTGCTGACCGTGGTGAGCTCCAGACCCAGCTGCTGCGAGATGGTGATCTGTAATTCTTTGGATGGACGCTTGTTCTCCTTGAATATTGCATGTAGAGTCCGGCGCTGGACATCTGTGAAGACCAGCCTTGGCTTTTTGGAGATGCTCCCCCTCTCTCCTTTGCCGTGCTCCTGTTCCTTCCTCTTACATGCTGGGAGGTGCAGAGACAAGACAGAAAAAAAGACAATGGATATTAGTTATAGTGCACAGAGAGGTGTGTTTAGTTAGACATGCTCCCCAGCAAGGAAAAATGTTTCCTGAATTCAGAGCAAAACTATTTCTCTTTAAGAAAGAAAAGCAGCAGAAAAGCGAAAAAGCACAAACTGACTGATTACAGTACGATATTTAATTATTTTCAATGACTGGTAATAAATAGGGACATCAAGTTAGTTATTCAGCATATCCTGATCTTCATCGGATCATCTATTAGTCTATTAGTCGGACACAATTAGTTGTTTCAGATAGAAGACATTTGCACGTGTTCACATTGACACAGGGCTATCTAATAATGACACTTTAAGGGGGTTATAGTAAGCTATACAATCGGTGGTCAGAGAACTGTGTTGGGAACCAGACAGTTGTGTTTGAATCCAGGATGGTATGCTGCTACTTCGCCCTTGAGCAATACAGATAATCTGAATTCCCTCTTATAAAGGAATAGGTGTATTAAGGAATAAAAACTGTTATTTACAGTAACCCTCAATAATCCTCTTAATAAAATAAAACAGTGAATCACCCTAACCTTTTTAACGTTTATAAAAGATACATTAATACCTCAGCATTTGACGTTAGTAGCACGTGGCAACAATACTTTTGATGGAAAAATCTGGGATCTGTCTATCTTATTGTTGGCCACTGCAAAGAGAAATGTAAACGGACTGTGACAAAGAGGGAACATGATTCAAAACTAGGAAGACTATCAGAAGGCAAGACAGTAAAAGCTCCATCTGATAAAAACTACTCGAGTCTAGCCGAAATTCGCTTTGTATTTGACTTTATAAATAATGAATTCAAATAAATATAGATATATACCTTAAATGTTTTACTTATGCAACAGTACAGGTGTTTGCCGAAAATAAAGGGGGAAAACTGTACGAATCGAAAACAGCTAAAGAAAAACGAAACACACGTCTTTTGTATATGTTTATCGTGTTGTTACAAGTGCATGTTACTTCCATGGAATTGATGTATTTTAATGACTATCGCATTGTTGCTTCCCTCTGTTATTACCAAAACGATCATTCACTGAGACTGAAAATTAACTATGCACATAGTTAACTATAGAATGTTCTGAAAAAGTCGTGTATCATAATCCGTGTTCATTGGACAATATCATTGGAAGTAGGCCTACCTACAGCAAAGCTGTGATTCATAAATATTCACGCTGAACCATATTTATAACTTCTTAAATAATCCTTAGCACCTTCAAGCATTTCATTGTCACACGTATCACACAATATGCAACAGTACAATATTCGTTAAAACACGTGTTTCTCATTGATAATTTTGGACAGTTAAAGAGACCTATCGAAGAAAGTAAAACCCTATCTAAAAGTGTGAAATGTTAATGGTATTCTTGAGTTCGTGTACTTTTTATATGATACAATGGTTATTTGTTGTCAACTTTGTTTAGTAAACATAAGAACTGATAGAAATGAGCTTTCCGTGGTGCTGAAACACACGAAATCCGGTTGATGCATGCAAACTATTGCTACGATTATATACAACAACTACTACTAGTCTACTACTACTGCAATAATAATAATAATAATAATAATAATTATTATTATTATTATTATTATTATTGGTTACTAAAATAATAATGTCACTACTAATCGAAAATAACCATGACGCTAGGGGGCAGACGCGTACTTCAGAAACACCTGCAGTTCTGTTCCTAGAGAAGGCAACTACTTGTATCATGTGTTCCTTTACTACCACACTAAATAATTTACGGCCAAGGTCTCGAGCCAAGTGAACACATGTATCAACACATTTCCATCTTATTTTTCCTTGATTTGACAATGATTTATCCATGTACAGTCAAGTACAATGTTAAGAAATGCAAGTACAAGTACTGATTGTAGATACTGTTATTATTAGAGCTATTGTTATTATTACAGCATTTGTTATTATTAACAATAATTTTTTTATAATAACACGTTTTTGTAACAACAATAACAATAAAGAATAGACTGAATAAATAGCTCACCTAAAGTATTTATATATGTTTCAGATTATACTGTATTGCTTTCAAATTGACGTTTCTTTTCCGTTGTTGTTGGTTGTTTAATCAAGAAAAACGAACTTACTTTTTTTTCGAAATTCTTTTGCACGAATTAGCATAACCACTTTGACGTCTTCGCATTATGAATTATTTGTGTAGGCTACACCTTAGCCATTTCGGTGTATGTTTGTTGCGACTCATACATGCCCATGAGTGAGCAACATTACTCGTACGATTTGAAAACCTCATGCATGAATGTCTTCACTTTGGATAAATATTAACAAAAAGCAAATGAGGTTCTGTATCAAGTGCTATAAATCAAACGGCCTACAAGGACACGCTGACAACAGAAGCCCTAGGAACCTCGCAGGTGGGGTATTTTCCCAGAGATCAGGTTGAAATAACAGCGAACCCTGGTATCGCCTCTTTATCTTCCTCAGCCAAACAGAGTTGATCAGATGGTTGGCTAAATCATTATACAGACACAAGATAACTTCACACATACAATGTATAATGGCGTTCCGAGGCACGTATTTCACAATATTCTGAACCAGGCTCCAGAAACAACTGTCTCTCTCTCTCTCTCTCTCTGTGTGTGTGTGTGTGTGTGTGTGTGTGAAAGAGAGAGAGAGAGATTGAGAGTGGGGAGGGTAGTACGGACTGTATATTAATATAATGTTATGTGAATCAGCTAAATTAATGCTATGGAGTTGCAGAGGCAATATCTGAAAACACAATATAGCCTATTGTCTATATTGTACATGGACTAGCCTGATGCGTCGGATTAAGTTACAATTACAATATATATTAACAAGTGTAATTAATGAATTAGCTAATACCTTCCTAACACTCAAATATAGAAATATCCGACCTACCATGCGATTGTCAACATTTTTTTAGTTTTATAAGAATTTAAAATGTCTACAGGCCGAGCATACAAAGGACAAAAGCCTAATGAATATCCGTTTCATAATTCACTTTAAAATTTGTTCAAACACATATAGCAATATTGAAAATAAATGTTGAAATGTCGGTCCCATTTAGATATCGTAACTAAAAGTTTTAAAGAATAAAAAGAAGACAAAAACGCCGTATTGATTAGTGTTTTCGATACTAAATGTGTAATTCAATTCAGCTCGTAATAGCAGAAATTATTTGTAGGCTAATCTTCTGAAATTATGAATAGTTGCATGATAGGCCTACATAAGCACAAATGGATTTGTATAAATAATCGCGAATAGCACTGGTATAATAGGCTATATATATGGTGTACAGGAAGTTTATAGGCTATATCCTATATCTACAAAAAAAATGCTATCATAGACGGTCGAGAGGTTGCTGTGAAGTATAGGCACACCTGCAATTAGCAGCTCGGCTTACAGTTGACGTTTTAGGTTGGAAGAGGTCAGGACCTAATGTAGTCATCATACGAAACCACGGCACAAACACCGTGGAAAAAAATACTGCACGATTATACATTGCATACAATTTATTAAAAAACGATGCACTAACTAAGGACACCATGCATGGAATACCCAAGGTCTGAGGAAAAATTTTGAAGAATTGTGTATTCTGTTCGAAGCCAGTGAAATATTCGGAACCAAGGTAAAACAAAGTGAATTAGCCGAATTTAAATAATCAATGCAAATTGTATTTTTCTTTTTTCTGTAAGCCGACCAATTCCTCCTGAAGCCTGATAAAGGATCAATGTATTTATTTTATTTTTTAAACCCACGAATGTCAACTTATTAAAATAATTACCCTAAATATTGTTTCAAATAATTTCAATTTTAATATAAAAAGTAAATCGTGGTTATAATCATGCAATTCACAGGTACACCAGAAGGGCAGTTCTATAGGCCTAGGCATATGCTAATAAATAAATGAATAAATAAATACATAACTGACCATTAAATATGCATGTATTCACTTGTTTATATGTGAAGGTTATTCTGTGAATACCACACTCTTTTAATTATTTGAATACCACCACGAATACGCCCCGCTTAATCGAATGTATTGAATTTTAAATAATTGATTTGGCTAAATTTACAGCGACTAGAATAAGGAAAATATACTAGACTATCACAAACTGCATGATATATACAACGTTTAAGAATTATATCTAAAATAGCTACATGTCTAATCCAAATATGACAAAATCAATAATTATTTGTTAAACATCGCTAATATATTTTTTTAAACGTTTGTCCGTGTTCTCTTTCTCTATTAAACGGTGAGACTGTGGCTCCCAAATGACAGCGTTTAACTTCAGATAACCAGGAGAGGGATCGAAAACATTTTCTAATTCAAGTGGCTGTTTCCAGTATCGATCTATGCAAATAAATGAGACGACCAAATTGTCATTAAAAAAGAAAGAAAAAGAAAACAGGACTGAAGGCCACAAAACGTGTCTATCGTTTTCCATCTGTAGGCCTACTGATTCTTCACTTAACGCGTGTTTCCATTAAAAATATTGCTCCAGTTGTAACCTCATTGTTTTCCAAATGCTCAGATCTCAGATTGCGTACAAAAATACTACACCCCTTACTTACATACTTACTTACATAGAACGCCTCTCTCTAGAAAGTGCCATTCCCGATCTTAACATATATATGAAAACAATATCTCTCTCTCTCTCTCACACACACACACACACACACACACACACACACACACACACACACACACACACACACACACACACACACACACACACACACACACACACACGGATGTTAAAACTATAGAAAAACAACATCAAATGATCAATTAAGATTTACTATAGAAAGTGTAATTGGGCGTAGGCCTATAGTCATTGAAAATAAGAAACACTTAAAAAAACAACTAGACCATGTACAATTTTATGTTTAGAGTAACAATTCTGTGCACTTTCTTTGTGCAAGGGGAATCGGCTCCCTATGCCTGTCGGTGAAACGGATCAGTGGCCCTGTCTCACGCTGTGATTGACTCTGTCTTTCTCCAGGGACAAATTAATGGAGATCTATCAGTTAATTAACAAAACCTCACTCAAAAGTAAGCCACTTGGTCCAAACGCATCTCACACATGCTCGAAACAACGCTGCAAAATTATTTAGGAGACTTAATCAAACACGTCAGCGAGCTTAGGCCAAAATACTGCACAAACACAATGCATAGCTGGCATTTCATTTTGCTGCAGCAGAACTGCCTTACACCGCGTACGCTGTCTATAGGTCCCTTGTCTGCTTCACCACACACACACACACACACACACACACACACACACACACACACACACACACACACACACACACACACACACACACTGATTTACTGGCTTTCCAAGCTCAATGTTCAGTCTTCCACATTAAATTGCAGTGAATAAACCCTCAAATGCATCAGTGGAACACATTATCCGTGTGTGGGACTCAAAATAAGCAATGACAATTGAGGCATCACGAATATATAGATTAATTTGTCAATTAAGCATCACATCCTCACCCTGTTTTTTCATATAGGCTACCCTGTCATATCGAAGACAATGGAGCTGCATCCATCCCAAGAGGGCATAGCCAAATACTATATACAACCGAGGAATAAAGTGTGTACATTATACGTAATTCATACCCGGTGAATCAGTGACACAGCCCACATAGGAAATTGTTCATAATAAAGTATTTACGCTGAATCAAAACCAAATCCCAATGTATCTAGATCATCCGACTGCACACAACAAACCAATTCTTAACGATTTATAGCTGCAGTATCACTTTACAAAGAACCCATGGGTCGATATTTTGACCTGAAAACACAACCACTGGTTTTTCAACAGGAGTAGCATCACAAATGTGAGTGAGGAAGATACGTTAAATACACCACACAACATAACACCGATAACGCTAGAAGACGTAAGGTAAGCGTTCCTTATATATAGGCCTATATATATATATATATTGCTTTCATTGTTTAAAACTCCGTTGCGTCGAAGCAGCAAAATAAAATGATTCAGAAAAACGTAATGTCAATGAAATGTTTACTGTTTCGTCGGACAGCGACAACAACAACGCGTACTTAAATTATACATAAACAACGCAGATAGATGAAAAAATAGAAAAATAGTGCAATTACCTATTGTTCGCTCACCTGCGAGCCTGAGAGCAGACATCCTCTGGAATTCAGGTTCCTGCAGCCATTTCCACATTCTCCGGAAAGTCTCGCGACCGGACTTCAGCTTGCTCCACGGTTTGGGGTTCCTTAACAGATCAGATAGGGTCCCTTGCGATCGGCACAGCACCCTCTGGGCAAAAATGGCCTGGGGGATGCTGTACCTTTTAAGCTCAGTGGTGATCCTCTGGGCTACTTCTTTGGTATTGACTTCTTCCATTTGCCCCGAATTGCCTCCGTTGTTGACATGCGATCCTGGCAGTGAAGATGGATTTTGTTCTCTGGGTGAGCCTAGTACTTGGCCGTGCCCCTGGGTGTTCAAGTGGGCATGAGGGTGATGGTGAATCCCGTTAATCTGGACCATACCCGCAGAGGACGCGGTCATGTGTTGATCCCCATGCCTCGCCAGCATGGCAGGGTGGTGGGCTTCAAATCCATTGGGCGTCAGCATTTTCTCTGTCGGCATAGCGGCACCCGGGTGTGCGTAAGGCGGCAGCCCCTGCTGGGAGTTGTGTATGCCACCAAGCCCGGATCCTGACAATGGGGACAGGCTTTGCCCCATACCGGTAACATCCTTGTGATACGGAGCATAGAGATTGTTCATGGGCGCCAGACCCCTTTCATCCCTCATGAGGGTGAAGCTGCCGCTCACGTTGCCTGGGATCCGCTGGTGGGGGTGATGATGGTGGTGGTGGTGGTGGTGGTGATGGGGAAACTTGTCCGAGACTGTCGAGATGGGAGGTAACGGCTGCAGGGGGGTCAGCGTGGTGTAGGTGCTACTCATGCTCATGCCCGGAGGAGCCTCGCAAGCCATGGACATAGCCGGGTGTAGGTGACCGGCCAGACCGTGATCCGGTGGTCGATGTTGATGATAGTCGCCGCTGTCTAGGATTGATGCCATGCCCATTGAACGCGCGTGGGCAGACAAGTGGTTGCTGCGATGGGTCAGCGTGTTCCTGTGATGAGGGCTGCTGCTGCTCATCAGGTCAGCCGTGGCGGGCACCTGCTCGTGGCTCACTCCGTGCAGATCGCCAATATTCTCCATCGACAGCTGAGCATTCATTATGCGTGCAATCTTGTGAACAAAACATCTATCTGATCTGTCTGGGAAAAGTCCAAAAAAGTCTTCAAATTTGACAAGCAAAATTTCCGTTCCGTTTTTCGTTTTTCTATTTTTATTTGACTTCCGTTTTTATGTTATTATTTATACGCTTTTTTTCTTTTAAGTTGCTTTTAAATGTTTGTTTTATTTATTTTCTAACCCTTATTGGTATAAATTTAAGCCCCCCCTTCGCTTACTAGAGCATCAGCAGCTGTGGTCGCAGTCTGGTTGTATCCCTCCATCTCTAGCCATGTCTCGTGCTGTTTCGATTTCTTTGACCACAGCTCCGCTGCTGCGGCTCCAACTGAAGAATCATGCGCACTGGGTACTCTGCGTCCCCTCCCACAACAACACATACGTAGGGCACACGCCGGTCTTGTGGTCTGACGTCAGCTATTAAGGAAGTTGCAGCTAATAGGTGTAGCCACGACCTGGCTTGTGGTTTACGGAGTTTATTCAGGCAGAACGCCCACTTGCTTAGAATAAAGTTTGCAAATAATCTACGACAGAATTTTCGAAATTGAACAAACAGGTAGCTTAAACATTAAGGCACACAAAGGCTGGGAGATGATCCGTTGACATGGTCCAGGAAATTCTCATGATCTATGAAATTATTATTTTTTTTCCCACGAGTCTCTTACAGGTGCGTAGTATGTGCGCGCGTTATTTCAATATAATAACTTCCGGGTTCCCTCTTTGCTTTAACACAATAAAAGAGGGGCGGGGAAGAATCTGTGTTTCTCATTTACCCACATGATTTAGTGACAAATTGAAAAAGGCTAAACTCCCGACAGTATGTAGGCTACACTAACAAATGTATTCTTAATTGTGGTTCTAGCATAACATAGTCATAAATAAATAAATCAATAAAAACCTAAAAAACTATATAAAGTGTCGGTTTTTAGTTAAACTTAACAAACGCTTCCAATGTTGGGATACTTTGTTAACAGCGGACATTGGGCTATCTATTGACCCTTTAGCGTGTAGGCAGCAATCCGTCTGCACTAAACTACCCAAACAGGAAACCATTAGAAAACCTCTTTTTTTAATATGTCAAATTTCTTCGTCTTCCTGCCAACGACGCTGCTTTCAGCGCTGAAAATACGGTACCTCTGCTCTTTTGAAAAGAACAGAAATCCCGGACAGATGTGTCTATTGTTCAGCCATTAAGAATAACGAACCAAGCCGGCCAACGAGTATATCCCTACACCCGCGCTGGAGCTGCGTGAGATACGGAATTATGACACAGCACATTAAGCTATGTGAGTGATTCTCAACAGATCTGAAGTAGAACCTGCAAACTGAGACCTGATTAATGGAATACTGTGATCAGTGGTAACGTTGAAATTATGATGGAGGTAGTTCACCCGTTGAATATGGTTGAGTGACGAAGTGTTGTAGCCTACGACCTGCCAAACTGCATAGGACAAACATTTTACTTTTATTTATCCGACGAAGATTATGACTTTGAATTCAAATTCCACAATGTAATCCCGAACTTGTTTTATTGAATTTATTATAAAATTTGGCCTACCACATAAGTTACATTGTATAACGTCTGAAATAAGTCTAAATAATGTGACTCTCTTAGGATCCATTTTACCAAACAGTGATGAACACGATAAACATCAATTTTATTTGTTTTTATTGCGTCCAAGTTGACGCAGATGCTAAAACAGCATTAAGGTTTCACAAAATGATCAAACTGTCCGGAGAAATAATATAATTTAAAAAAACAACACAGATGCTTCAAACAAGTATTACCACGAAATGTTAATCAAATCTCATGAAAGTGTTTACAATTACAAAGGCCTACATGTAACAGAACTTATTTCAAGCTCATTGGACTTTGCACATGTATGCCATTTGTTAATTTCAACAAAAAATATTCCATTCTATATTTCTTAGGATCTTGGCAAAAGGTAACATTTTAATTGTGAATATGTAATCGTAATATCATGTTTCTTTTCAAGTATACACACGTCAGTAGCACCGCCAGATTTGACCTCCAGCAGTCATTCTCAGGTCAATTGTTCGAGTATCAAGCAAATTTGGTAACTTTTGATGACGTTCGAGGGACAGTTTGCGCTCTGAAGAAGGCGTCCTCTCTCCCCCCGACTCCGATGACAGCTTGCTGTGGTCAGTGCTTGGAGCCTCTTCCTCTGAATAGGAGACATGTCAAAGGTGACGCTTCCAGACTCCAAAAGCTAACAGCTGCCAAGGGAGCAGATTAACTTTTCTTCAAGACTTTTCCTTGTTTGTCTTGAGGACCGACCTGCTCGATAGCAAAACACAAATACATCTGCCAGGGTAAAAAATAAATAAATTCAGTTTAGCGAAAAAGTTAAATAGCCTAGTCACTAATGAGAAGTTAATGTCCATGGTTTAAGAAAGCTGACGTTGAAAATAAATGGTAATTATAAAAGTTTTTTTTACAGAATATGGAAAAACAAAGTAGTTGAAAGGATAGAGCATAATTTGAACCGAAATAGAATGCACGAATGTTTTTATTATGGTAGCTACTGATATGAAAAGTGAATACATATGCATGGTACATATAACAAGAATAATACTTGCATAATCATATGACTAATGGGCGAAAAATAGGCTATTAGTCTATAGTGGTATAGGTAATCATATGAAAATGAATAGGCCTACATGTGCACGATGCATACTTGTTACACAGCAAAAGTGAGTCCGTGGTCTCATATAAACACCCTAGGGTGTTAAGTGTACACCAGCAGTGTTAAAATTATACCAACATTTTTTGCTGTTTATGTAGCCTACAACGCTAAGATTTTTTTTGTTGGATTATAGCCTATGATCAATACGGGCGCTTATTTGTGAAATAAAGGGATGCTGAATATGAAATAGACTACTCTTTTTTTATAACCTGACAGGTGGCCAACATTTTACAATGATGTAGTTCCAACAAAATTATTTACACAATAAAGCAGTTGAGTAAAAAAATTCAGGTCGCAAGTAACCGCATCTGTCCGCATTCTCATAGTGGTCGATATTTTTCATTCGCACTCATGTCTCTGCGACTTTTGTGACTTGCAAGAAAAATGAGGCGTGTGTGTGTGTGTGTGTGTGTGTGTGTGTGTGTATGCGCGAGCGCGCGCGCGTGCTTGGGGGAGGGGTGCTCTTTCAGTTTAGGATCTGCATGCGTCTCTAATGTTTGTTAGGCTACATTTAGCTGTATTCGTATTTGCCTATATTTATACACGAATGCAGTTGTCAACGCTTGTGACCTATAATTTGAAAACCTACACAAGATAAAGCGGAGGTAAACTTAATTCTGTATCGAAAAATATGTAAACTCATATTACCAACACAGGGCCCTCTTAAGTAGACTATCGGCTTAAGTTTGTGAATACTTTCATCATTATATACTTTCGTGCACGAAAAAGAGATATAGGAATTATAAACAACTATATTTCGTGGCTTTCGTTATTGTCGAAAATATAACATAAAGCCAATGACTGGTGGTGAGAAGTGCCATTGTAAAAATAATTTCATGAAATTCTTCTTAAATTTAAAATGGATACAATAATGAATGAATGGAAAGCACGAATACAAAGAGAGCAGGTTTCTGTTTTGGAAATCCAAAGTTCCTTAGGTCTTTCAACTAAATAGCTACTACTTGTCAAACAACAATTTTTAGGGAAAGTAGTCTGTACAGAAGAGTAGCCTAATTAAGTGAAATATAAAGTTTTATTGTAGTGTTATAATATGCAGAACAGTCTGGAAGCGCCTGTGGCACATGATGTCAAGAATAGTTTGAAACACGTTTTAAATGTTTATCTCTTTAACGGACCTTGCCGAATTTAAACGTGAACATCGAAATACCGGATAATGTCTGTGTAGCTTTATGTGAGTGATTTAATTGGTATAAATAACGTTGCACCTGTTGAGACTCACCATCTGTGTAAACTGGTCACTTGTTGTTCTGCCATCATTATTCTGACTCTTCACCTGAGTCAGCATTTTTTTTCTCATTTTGGGGTCCCTTATCTTTCTCGCTTAACTTTCACATTGGTTCCAGTTTAAGCATAATAGAAGATAATTACTATAATGCTTACTATGAGTTGGATAATTTGGATAGCCCGTGTGGATGCACACGAATGCGATAGCTCAGCGTCCTGCATAAGACAAATAAAAACGGTCAGCATTGATATAAAGCTACAAAAATGCACCATGTTGCAACATAAGTACATGGTCTCCATGATTCACTGTTATTATGCAGCACTTGAGTGTAAGCTAAAATTCGTCCTATTTCTATAAGTCAACTTGACTGTCGACAGAATATAATCGGTAATATGACCCAAACAACGGGGTATTAAGTCCCTCTCGCGCGTCTCGATCCCTGTCGGTCTGATATTAGTAGCTATAGAAACCGGCCACTGAGAGTATTAATTATTGACACACCTTTTTTCTACTTTTTAAAGATATTATTAATTGGCAGCCTCTGTATTTTGCTGGGAGTTCTGCAGTGTCACTTGTACCTTTAAATATGAATGGAAAGCAAATGCAAAAAATATTCGACGTGTTGTAGAGATAAATAGCTGCAGAAATTAATAGCTGCACATTTCGGAAACACTTCTGCAGCAACTCAAACATGTTGTTCATAGCCCCTTTCAATGGTTTTATTGACACAAAGGATACAAAATAGAATTGTTTTGTCTATAGAATAGAAATAATTTTCAAAATACCTGAAAGCTGGATGAAATTAGGCAAACGTTTTTAAATCTGAGTAATTGATTTAAGTGATATTGATATTTCAGTTGGCGACATTTATAATGCTAATATAATCTATTTGAAACTTGAATATAATATAATAATATTCAGAAAACCGTCAAACAAACAAACAAACAAACAAACAAACAAAAAGCATTATTTCCTGTAAAAATAAGTGACATGGAGTCATCCGTCGTGTGTTTAGTTCTGTGTGTAGATTCCATACACCATAGCCTAAACTATTGCCCCGATTAATTCTAATCTCAACACGTTTTAAGTGAAATTTGGGTAAGGAAGAAAGTTTTTTTGTCTTTTCGAGAAATCATCTACTGTGGTTCTTGTATGAAAATATGAAAACTGGAATTTGTTATTTGTTAAGGACAAGGCACATTGCGGTTATGTAACTGCCCACTGCCCAGTGTCTACGTGTCGTTATAGCCAACTTGTTAGATGATAACGAAAAAGCAAAGGATTAATGTAGGGTAGTCGATATTTGTTTGACTTTTCTTTCATGGGAAATAAGTAAATACAATTTTATTGAAAAGTCAACAAACCCGACAGTCTACTTAATAGCCTTATTGTAACAGTCCAAAAATGTCACCTAACCCAAATCAAAACTTTTCACTACATAAATTTGCGATGTTGTAAGTTTCATGATAATGCCTTTTAATATCTAATATAATATCTAATACCAATTAGGTTGTGCATCAATACCAAACCTTTTTAAATAGTTAACTGTCTCTTTAGTTAGAAGTCGTGTTCCCTAAAATAAGATAAATTATAGATGGTTATAATTTGGACACATGGTGAAAGTCTTAACGTTTCCAATAGATTTTCATTAAGTGGTTTGGAATTTGGATGTGGGGTACTCGGTAGATGGCAGTGCAAAAGTTTGATATAATACAGTATGAAAAGGTTTTATTTTTTAACAAATTTTCTTAACTTTTAACTGAATTAGGTTTATATTTCGGAGCAATAACCTGTAACACTGGCCGTGATTTAAAAAAAAACTATAATTTTGCAGCAATGATTTAATGGCCGTGATATTTGATTTAAATAAAAATATAAATCATACTTATATAAAGCAAAATTGATATTGTTATACTGTCCTCGTATAAAATACAAAAAAACACTTTGCATTCGGCTAAATAAGGATTTTATTCTAATGTAAGTGTATTCGTCTTTTTACTGTCATTTAATTGGAATCCACTTCCTGCATTTTTCTATTTTGCCTATTGTAGCCTATAGTTCAATTTGCACGCAAACACACATACACACACACACACACACACACACACACACACACACACACACACACACACACACACACACACACACACACACACACACATATATATATATAAATTTTTTTATTTTATTTTTTTATTGCAAATTTAGTACAAATATAAAATAAAACCCAGCAAAATATGAAATTGAGTTTCTGCAAATGGATTTAGGTCTACTTTAATGATTTTATTCAGCAGACCAGTAAATAATATGAACAGACCATATATTCTTTACTATGCTTATAGGCTCGAACACCTGGGAACATTATCGACTTCATCAGCCACCATGCAGCACACAGTGCCCGGATTCGCCCGTCTCAACTTTCAGTATTGAATATACAGAAACAATATTTCTTTCTCTTTTCATGCACTTAGTTTTTAATTCAATGTATAGTGAAACAAAGCGAAGATATTTGCGGATGAATAAACCCTGATCCAGTGGCCTATAGACTACATGGCAATGTTTGTGAATTTTGTTTAAACAGGTCTATAACTTCACCTTGAACAGGTGTTTATCTAACATTAGATAGTGTAATCAAATCTCGCATAGTGCTGATTTCACGTGGGATTTATACAATCTATATTGTAATGCTTCAAAACAGAATTAAATTAACGTCGCGTAGCCTATCAACTACAATATATTTTGCTGTTTAAGCATATTGAGCATGGAACATATTCAAAACAATCGGTTATATAGGCTTATGTTTTCTCAAGACATGTAGGCTAATACATGCAATAATACATTTCATATTACAGTAGAGATTATGTATCTAATATTCTGTGGACTTTCCTGTAACCATTAAATGAACTTTCAAAGTAATTGTTTAAGGAATTCTCTCCAAAAGAGGCCTATTCATTTCTTATAACTTATTCAAAGTTAATTTGTAGAAGAGCTTATTATAATGGACCCCAAGAAGTCGTCAATCGATTGGAGATTTTGTAATGATCGTATCATGCATGGACTTTACTGTTTTACAAAATACACAACTGAAGAATCGGTCCTTTGCAATGTGTGGTGTAAAACACATTTTGTTCATGTGGGATGTGACGTACACACACTGGTCTTCGTCTAATTTTGCAACGTGCTAATTTACACAGCCAACAGGCATCTGCAGAAGCAACCTATAGGCTACAAAAGCTGATCTTACTACAAATAAGCCAATTAAAACGTCACTTGCGAAAGACCACATACAATAAGTTATGGGACAAAACGTTTAACGGCCGCATTGTAATCTTAAAGAGGTCAGCCAGTTAATAACTATACTAATGATCTTAGTTTCATTACCGTTTAAATCAACAGTATTCTATTCGACAGATACTATCACTTACCCATCTTTACCGTATAAGCACCAAAATCTTATTTCTCTCTCACAATTCCGACCGTAGACTGTAACTATAGGCTACATACAGACGAGACATGTCGTCTTTAGAATAAGGGTTAGCCTACATTTGAACACCACGAATGTACAAATTAATTATTTTGATTATTACTTGATACAGCTGTTTTATCAGAAAGCTCATCTGAGTTAGATTACTCTCACTTTCATATCGCATGTCTAAAATAAGTGGTAGGAATAGTTGCGCAAACATTGGATAGGTAGGCTACATCTAATTGACAGCACCTAAATGAATCGTGTCATATCAGTAAGATCAAGCTTAATTGCACAAGAGCCTCCAGTAACGTTTAAATGTTATTCCACCCATCTTTGGTTCACCAAACCCAACATTTCAGCAGGTGAGATAATTTAGTTTGGTTGCTTTGCATTGCATTGCCTTGTTTCGTGAAAGTGAATACCTAGTAGTCAGCATAACACGGTGGGAAGCCTGCTTCATAAAACGGGATTGTAGCCTATGTTGCTGTCATATCCGGATGGTTCCTGCAATTACTTTTAGTCCGAGCTCAGTTGTAACATATTTTTGTTCAGTTCTAAGTGAAGATATATGCTCATAAGACAACCGAGAATTTAAAAGCCATGACCATAGCCATAGTTATATTCAAGTCACAGGGCATACACTTAATTTCTCCTCCTTAGTCCCTATCAATATTTTCTGTAAAATTGGCTCCGAAAATGGTATTCGCATATTCTACTCATCTCTCATTCATCTCTTTATGCGTACTGTTTTTAAATTAAGCAAGATGTTGTGTTAACTGTTATATGATGACAGGTGAACAAGTAAGGTGAGGTGGGATGAAGGGCAGGAGTCACTGCGGTGTTTTATTCACAGGGGGGAAGGGGAACACGAATGGGGCAGGGACATTATCTTTCGTGTGTTTCTGCCGACATCAACGCCCCAACAAGTACGGGAATCGAATTATAAATGTTTTAATTATATAACAATTAATCATGGAACATGCAAGCTAATTATCTTTCGTAGATTGAGTAGTGGGCTATCGTAATCGTAAAAACGTGACAACATGCCTGATGAAAAACAAACAATGTCCAGAATAGACTTTGCAGTTCAATGCAGGAACGAAGGTCTCAAAATCAACTCCAAACATTCCTTATTGTAAGGACGTTATGAAGGGATTTATTATGTTAACTCCTCTTATTTAGGTCTACTTACTTTGGTGAATGCTTTCCAAATTCATACGGATGAGAATCAACCCGAATCAGCCGTATATAAGGCTAATATATTTTGTACGTGACACAGATAGCCTACTTTGTCAATATAGTTATCTTTTCTCACAGTGCATTTCCATTATAATAAGGCTAATTTAAGTAATATCGGAAATAGCCTACATTTAGGAAAGGTAAACTTTAACTTCTCTACAAAACACAATCGGAGCGCTGCGACTTTAGCTAGGAGCTTCTCACCTAAATTGTAAGTCCCAGAGCTTATGACGCTGTTGCTGACCTCCGCAGAGCTTTAAACCGTGTCTGCGAATCCACAATACTCTGCAGGGTGCCAAATGTCACTGCATCACTTTAAACAACACATCTCATCAATGTATTCTTTTGCTCTTTTCTAAACTCCTCATTCTCGCGTTACGTTAGATATGCTTACCCGAGCTCGGATCCGTAGCATTTTAGCTGCTTTCATGGAATGTTGCATCTTTTACCGTCCGACCGGTAGCTATATGCAGCTCGTGGTTAACCCCAAGCAAACTTGGACTTGCAAACTTGCATTTAAAATGAACAGACCACTTTCCTTATTTTGATCGTGAGTGTATAATTTAGTCATTGAAAATGCACGTCAGTAGCCTACAGCATCCACAGTCTAGGCGTGGATCGTCTCTCTGCATCATTCCGCCCGCACAATCAAGCGCTCCCTTTACCCATGCGCTGCATCCAGTTGTCCGGGGAAGAAGATAATCTCTTTCCACCATTTCCAATATCTAATAGTCAACATCCAGCGGAAAAATCCTTGGTCTTCTTATCCCCTTTGCACTTGGGTAGCTCTTTTTGGCCGGTCTCTCCGTGCATTTAGGGATGCTACCTGCATTTGAATAGATGTCTGGGTTGTTATGGATCGGCAGGGCTGTGAAAGGGAATCAGTATGCAAATTGTTTCAGTTACAATCGAAAGGTTCGATCTGTAATAGCCGTCTAACGGAAGTTGATGTCAGCTCTCTCCACATTAGCCTGCATTTCCCTCCTTTCACTACGGCCCTTCCTTGAATACGGCTTGGATTTCTTTTCAAATGTAGCTAATATGCCTTTCTGTAATATTGTATTTCGACCGATATTCAACAATTACAGACATATTTAAATAATGTTATTTAAAGGCTGCATAATTAGGCTACAGAAGACACAGCATTTTTATCAATAAAGATAATTTACAAAAGACAAACAGAATTATTAACATATCATTTAAGAATGTCTTTAGAATTAGGAAGTAGAAGTCAAACACCGATTGGAAGTCAAATTAGTTAGGCTACAAAAACAGATTAAGAACTCGGGCAGTCGTAAGGGTTGCATATGTTAGGTTTATAATCTGATTGTCTAATAGCCTAATTTATAATTTATGTCAGTACAGTAGTGCGAGCCATTGTTTTCCGTCTGCCTTTTTGTCAACAAATCTGGAAATGTTTTAGGATTTTTATGTACCGGTACCGTGACGTGAGTGGTGCATATTACTTTGTTTTCACTGCAAAATACGTGGAATCTCATCACATATCGGTGCTTTATAAATAATAAATACCAAATCATTGATCCGTGGAATGCAGAGTTTAAAATTCTGACCTTCATTCCACAAATGTGCTTTATTATGTCTGAGTGTTATGGATCAAGTGAACTAGTTTTTAAAAGATCCCTTTTTTGGAACACAAAATGTAATTTTATGATTATGAACGACTGACTATGATATCTTCAGTGGTAGTGCAAAATGTAAATGTAAGTGTTGCGATACAAATGTGTTGGCTACTGCTAGTGGTAAAATACATTTTTTTTGAACAACAAATGCTGATCTTTGAAAACAGTTTAAATCTGATGAGATGAAACATCACAACTGCCGCCTTCAAAATGACAACCGATTAAACTAGGCTAATTCATATTTAAAAACAAACATCAATTAATAATATTACACGCAATGTTAGAGGCTGCATAACCTACTGAAGAACAAAAACAAAACCCGAGAAGTTTGAACGAGTAGGCTTCCCTAATTTACCGATTGACAAGAGGTTTCTTCCCCTCAAACAGGCCTTCACCTACAACATGACAAAATTGTCCATCTCATTCTGCTGCAACATTGTAGGCATATACTCTACCGCTGAGTCAAGATTCACGAGCAATGAATATCTCCCTTCTTGTAAAAATTTTGAAGTGCGCTATTTGATGAACAAATACTTACAATAAACACATATTTTTTTCTGTTCCTGTGCTTCAGATCACATAAGCTGACCATCTGTCATTCAATTAGGGTTCAGATATTGCTGATGCAGAAATCGGGATAGGGTCACTGACCCCAGGAGAAAACCCTCTGCTGTCGAGAGAGGAGAAGTTCAAATGGTAAACGCCTAACACTTTTGGATATGGGCCCGTCTTCGCAATTTGCCTTGGATAATCTTCATTGTTGGATTGGTGTTTTTTAGGACTGAATAATATTCTTCTGTATTTAATCCACCCGCCAAAATTACCTGGTAGGCACTGCAGCCTGCATCCTCGACAGTCGCCGGAGAGTACCGCCGTCATAAATAGTAGGCTAATTAGCCTACATAAGCCACATTAGATAGAATAAGTCAACGCAAATGTTCAAAACGAAGCCCCGATTTGCTGCTGCAATGAGCGACTGAAACAAATGCCTCAAAAACGTGACCATGCGAAGCCATCTTTTTTCCTCAATTTAACGTCCGTGGGAGGTTTTTTATTAGCCTATTATTATTTTGCAACAGTCTCCTTCTCCTGATGCTCACAATGACAATGACAATATTTTGTTTTTTAAAAGGGAAAAACTGGCCAAAATATGGCAGATTAGTAAACGTAGGCTATCGCAGATTAGTGGTTATTGCAAGAGGTTATATGAACCAAAGAGGATTAAATGTAGCCTAGTCTATAAGATTCGAATATATTGCATCCGTTTGTGTAACACAGAACATTTTACCGCGCAGACATTAAAAATACCAGCCTCTGGCAATTCACACGGCAGTATGTATTGCCTATAGAGTGACATATTCTGATTTTACAGATGTTAAGCCTAGCCTATACTACAGCCTACAATCACTAATATCACCAGCACTACTTTTGCCCAATAACAGCACGTCAGACAGGCATTATATCTTATAATACGTTGTCATTATTTATTTCATTTCATCAAGTCATAACCATTTAATCTTTATGTATCCATAATAGTGTTGAAGTCATCCATGTGTTCATGTGGAGATATATCTACCCCAACTAAGTTTTAGTCCCTATCCCACTCTTAGTAGCTGGTTGAAGATTTGAGTCTTCAAGAGGGGTCATTTGCAATAGGTTTATATGACATGCATTAAGGTGAGAGTTATTGAAGGTGGCAAACTGATAGCTGCTATAAGCAGATTACTCAGATGCATGTCATGTAGCTGTCTTTTATAGGATTACTGATATGTTCAAACTATGGATATCCATTTACCATGTTTTGGACACAACCTTTATCAAAACACACAGTGAAAATAAAGGCTGGTACTGCTTTAAGTCTGGATGTGATTAGTAAACAGGCGAGAAAATTGGTCTCTCTCTCTCTCTCTCTCTCTCTCTCTCTCAACACACACACACACACACACACACACACACACACACACACACACACAAACGTATGCACATACACTTGTGCTTGCACACACATGAACGCACACATACAAACCCACAAATATATACATATATGCTCAAGCAGCAAGCACAGAAACACAAATACATACATACATGTATGCTCAAGCACACTTGCACATGCACATACAAACACATGCAAACATACACACACACACACACACACACACACACACACACACACACACACACACACACACACACACACACACACACACACACACACACACACACACACACACACACACATATGCACACACACCTGTGACAAAGTCTCTGATAATCCAAAACAAACTATTTCAAATGAATGCATGAGACCATGTACATAGAACCCATAGTATTGTTGTAAATGAGAAGACATAGAAGGCAACAACGCTCATGTTATGAGAACTGTGTGCCTGGATCAAATCGAGACAGTAATTAGATCTTTGGTCGCAGTCTCACAGGACAGATAACTGTGCTCCCAAATTGTGGCTGTGTTCAAAGAGGGAAAAACCAAGAGAATCGGGCCAAACAATTAACCACAAAAATCCTTGTGATAAATGATCACCTCTGTGCGTTTGTGTGCATTAACTTTATTGGTCAGAAAACGAGAATGTAATGTATCAGTGTTCGGGGACACGCACTTCCTAATTTATGTGTGTGCCTGCACTGTTCACAGGTGGCTCTGAGTAAACACAATCAAAGCCTGTTATCAGTTGCTCCCATTGTACTCTGCTGTATCACCAAGCCAAGTTGGTTGACCATTAACCAGCCGTTGCTTCAAAGTTGCAAATAAATACTACTGAACATTACCTTCGTAATAACGCTCGGACAAGAACACAATCATACTACCAGCGTTATTTAAGACACCGCATCTGGCAAGAACCTACAGGCTCCAGAAAGAGGAGATACCAATCATTTTTCAGCTGTATTCAAATTGAACATTTTTACAGGCACAAACAGGTATTTGTTTGGATGCACACATTCACGCAGTCCTCTGTTAGTTCAGCCTGAACGCCTGGGGTGGAACTCCGTGGAATAAATAAAGTAAAAATGACGAGTATATCAATGTTAATCACACATTTTTCCCTGTCAACCTGTCAAAATAAAGCATTTAGACACCTTACCCATATGTTACAGAAAATACTATTTTCCTCCATAAGCAACACACCTTTGTAGGCTACATCATGCACAGTTCTCTTTGTGGACACCTCTGGTTGGTATCTGTTATCTCTCTATACATTTGGGTCCTGACAGCTATCTGGGGTGATCTTGATGTGAGGGATTTTTGGGGGAATCCAGGCAGACGGCTGGAGTCTTGTGTGTCTTTGTGTCTCTCTGTGCCTTTTGTTCCAGGGAGCAGATAAAGGAGAGCGTTTTACTCAGCGCAAATCATAAAGATAATCAATAACTGGGTGCTTGAGGAATGCGGAAGGTTGCTGCCGGTATCCAGGCGACTGCGGGCCCCCGCCAGACACTGCTGCATTATCAAGGATGGGCGACACATTGACGGCGGTGTTGGATCCACAGGCCGGTGGATTACAGTGCCTCTTGCTTCCACCAGCCTGGCTGCCTGAGTCCAAAATGGAGCAGGCCCGTGTCACTGAAATGTGGTGCTTCAGGGAGCAGAAGAGTCCTGCTCTTGTTGTGCACTATAGTTGTATTTTTTTGTGAGGTCAGATTTCTTAATAAGATTAGAAAATATGGCACTTTTATGTCTGTACACACTGGTGATAATTGATACATTTTTTGTGTAAAGTGTTTTCACACCATTTACTATGTGAAAGAGCTACAAGTTTTAATTTTAACGGAGCAGTTCAGTTAAGTGGCCTGTATAGTTGTACTGTACACAGTTGAACACCGTGTGAAATAAACCAACAAGCTCTTTGGTCAAGTGCAGTGCCCAAATCCCAAGTGCACACCACTGCACACCTCTACAACACAGGGTGAATAAAGTAGCAGCTCGTTTACAATAAACCTGCCTCATTACCATATCTCTTCAGGGTCATGTTTTTTATTATTTTTAAATACACTAAGAGCACCACCTACAGGCCTGAGAGGGTAAGGAATTAAGGAATGCTGTGGGAAAACTCCCTTCTGATTTGTTACAAATGCATGGCTGAATAGAATGATTATTACATGTGCTACATATGCAATGGTCCTATGTGGATATATAAGTATTTTTTTGTTGAATCATGAACTGGAACACACACACACACACACACGCACACGCACACGCACACGCACACGCACACGCACACGCACACGCACACGCACACACATACACACACACACACAAATAAAATTGTAGTGTTTCATGCCTATGGTATTTTAACTTTCTTGTCCAAGAAACATGGTGAATGAAAGTGTTTCTTCAAATGGAAACCTTTATTCTGAAAATGTACACCCTTTTGCAGTACACCACATCATTTCTCCACAGATAAAATATTCCTGCGCAGTGCACTTCAGAAATCTCTACCGCAGAAGCTTGCCGTGTCTCGAGCAATAGGATTTCCATCACTTTCAAGATGGCTGAGGAAATCTAATTTCAGACAAATGTGCAACAATTTTCTTCATGGCTCCGTTTAAGCCCAAATGGAAGGGAAAAATATCTGCTACCCACTTAGTATTGGTTTTGTATGAGTGATTGGGCCTGCCCTAATAAGATTATAAAGTGGGGCTATGGCAAAGTGGATAAGTGTTTGCCTTGCAGCCAGAATGCAGTGGCTCTCGCTCCCAGTGGATGCCGTTTCCCTGACCTACTCTGTTTTAGACGAACAGGCTTTCAAGCACATTGCTTGGTTCAGAAACACCCTGCCTGACAGGCCTCATGTACTGCTAGTGGGCGCCCCATTACAAACAGACTGGACAGAAATTAAGGTTAAGATTTTGCCAGATGGCTTTGCATAAATGTAAATGCTTAAGCTATTGCCAGATGATTTGATGACAATTATTTTCTCAAGTGATACAATCAAACTGCCTCCACTCATTGTAAAAGTATTTGAATCAGTGAGGAAGAAATGGCCATGACTTCAAACTAATAGAGAAGAAAAGGCCATTTAGATGCAATTTAAAACAATGCAATCATTACAATAAAACACACACACACACACACACACACACACACACACACACACACACACACACACACACACACACACACACACACATACAGTATATACAGTGAGCACCATAATTCATTGGACAGTGGCAATGTTTTGTTAATTTCGTTCTGTACTTTGAGTTTGAAAGGATAAAATGACAATGAGGTTGAAGTGCAGACTGTCACCTTTAATTTGAGGGCATTTTCATCCATATCGGATTAACCGTTTAGAAATTATAGAACCTTTTGTACATAGTCCCCCCCATATTCAGGCATCAAAAAATATTGGACAGTTTAACATAATGTAGAATAAAGTAATAATTTTTAATATTTGGTCACATATCCTTTGCATGCCATGACTTCCTGATGTCTGTGACCCAACAACATCAAAAGACTCTTGATATCTTATTTTCTGGCACTCTTACAAGCGATACTATAACTTCTCTACATTTGAATGGATCTCTATGGGAATTGGGGGGTGGGGCTAGATTTAGCTGTAAATTATGCTGGAACAGTATGGAATACATGGTTGGTGAAATCGCTGTAAGTCATCAAGGGTCTGAGGTATCAAACTAGCCTCAAACCATCACTCTGCTGCCAAATATGCAGTAGATATGGATGCATCACTTCAAGGGTTGTTTCTCCTGACAAATTTTCCTATTGAATTCTATGAAAAAAAAAAGAAACCCTTCAAGTTATCCATCCATATCTACTGCATATCTGGCAGCAGAGTGATAGTTTAATGCTTGTTTGATACGTGAGACTCTTGATGACTTAGAGCCATTTAGCCAACTATGTGTTCCATACTGTTCCAGTGTAATTTACAGCAAAATCTAGTCTCGCCCCTCAATTCATATAGAGATCCATTCAAATGCAGAGAGGTTATAGTATCACTTGTAGGAGTACCAGAAAAAAGATATCAAGAATCTTTTGATATTGTTGGGTCAGAGGCATCAGGAAGTCATGGCATATTTTTTGATGCCCGAAAATGGGGGTGGGGGGGACTATGTACAAAAGGTTCTATAATCTCTAAACGGTCTGCACTTCAACCTTGAACCTGCACTTCATTGTCATTGTATCCTTTCAAACTCAAAGTGCTAGAGTACACTGTCCACTGAATTATGGTGCTCACTGTATACACAATTCTTTTCAAATATCATCACTGGAGGATAAAGTTGCATACAGTAATTGTGGGGTATTTGTAACAAATATCTTTCTTCTTACATTCACAAGCATTTTTGGTTTGTAATTAGAAAAAGATTCCACCGTAGTTAAGCGTCACATCCAAAATGGTAATTTTCTCAAAACCACATTTTAAAAATTGCATTAAGAAAGTGAAGAACCAATACGTGTTTCTGGTGGATAACTGACCGTGTGCGGCTGACACAGTGCTGAATCAGCAGTAACAGGCAACAGAAGTCTAGTCTAGATATCCAACATCAGACGAAGATGAAATTGCAGGGCAGATTGTAACACAGCTCTACCACTGTCCCAGACAGTCGCATGTCAGCCCAAAATTGATGGAAAAACACACTTCATACCATCAGTAGTCCAAATGGGTTCACTACACAGGGTTCACATCCTTGCATTTAGGCACCAATTAGCCAATTAAGCCTTGCTCTGGTACTTTTTTAACTCCTCCCCTTGCTGCACCATAGCTGCAAGGAAAAGAAGTTGATCAACAAGCCATGAGAACACCGGCATGAATTCAATCAACACATTTGTCCTTAACTTTGAATTAAAAATTAATGTATTGTTACGGTTCCAAAACTGGAATGGACCCAAATGCAGGACTCGGAGACAGACTCTGGAAAAACTCAGACAGGAGTGAATTTATTTACAACAAGGACAGACAAGCAAGCAGACAGGGGAGCTAGGTGATGGGCTGGATGCGGGGTTGGTGAACTAATGCAGGCAGGAGAAACAAGTGGGCAGGACCGAGAACAGGGCAGGAACGAGCAGGAACAGGGAGGCAGGCTGGACGGGCGAAACTAGAATGGGACAAACAAACAGGTTCGATGCACAAAGCATACACAGAGACCAAACACGTCACGCACAAGGCAAACAGACGGAAGGAACTGGCGACGAGACAAACA